>VNWY01000092.1:0-88884 GCA_009869845.1 Pseudachorutes palmiensis | reverse complement strand
CGAACGGATGCCATTGAACTCCAAGAATAGCAAATTAGCCGGTATTGCAAGAGATCATCCAGCTCATCTGCATAGCTCAGTATCATCTCCCACAGCTACATGTAAAAGAGATAAGCAAAAACTATACTCTGCTGTCTTTCATTCAGAACTTTTTCTCGACAAAATCCTCACCTCCGCCGGCAGGTGCAGTTCTGTTTTGGATGTTTCCGTTTCCGCTTTCCGTGGAGGCTTCATACGTTCCGTATTTTGTGAAATGGTCTCTGCCTTTTTGAAGACGCCTCAGGGAATACCTACAATAAACTATATATATAATTGAACAAAACGTTCAGTTTGCAGTTAACAAACTATGTTAATTGAAGTTGGTTAATGAAAGTTGTGTGTGCTCACCTTTGCTTTGACGTAAAATGGTAGAGTTTACTAGTCAGGCTAGCCCTTCCTCAGATCCGCTTCTGTGAAGTTTGGTTTTTATTTCTGGGAGTTTTGTGACCTCAATTCCATGGTTCAAAAATGAAAATAAAATAAAAACAAATTCCACCCACGTCTTTGTCTACAGTAGCGGTCTGACTCCGAAATCCGGCCTATTTAAACTGAAAGACTGTTTAAGGGCATTGTAAGTTCTTCACAGTTTATTTCATGGGTTAACTTTTAAGCATGGTATATCCTTTTCAGCCTGGAAAGTTTGCCATGTTGCTCCTGCTGGATTAAAATGAGAACAATGGCTGCCCTTCCGTCGTCTGCCGTTGGTGATGAATCACTGGTTTTCCGGTCTTTAAGATCAGTTCGGCTCAGCAAAGAATTGAAATGTATGCTCAATTTGTAAATTAAATAATTTTGATTGTTCTTGGATTAACAAAGTTTATTCTCCATCCAGGGCTAAGATCTGACCATCCAGACGGCATTGAAGCAGTTCCATTGGACAACTTTAATTATAATTGGTTGGCCAGAATTATCGGACCGCCACAAAGTCCATATCAAGGCGGAGTATTTTACCTAATTATTAAAATCCCACAGGAGTAAGATAAATCTAATTAACAGATAACCTTGCTATGATCTATAATGGTGTTTATGACTTATTCTTTCCAGCTACCCACTGAATTGGTTCGATTCCTCACCAAATTTTACCATCCCAATATCTCACGTCATGGAGACATCGGATAAGACTGCATTCAGCATAATTGGACACTGGCGTTGTTCATCCCCCAAACTTTACTGTCTGTTCAATGTCTCTTGACAGACCCGTGTATTGCTGCTTGCATGGAGCCTAAAATTGCTTAGCAGTACGTGAATGACAAGAAGGCCTTTGAAAAGGAAGCGAGGATCTGGACATGGAAATATGCTATGGTCGATGTTTTGTTAAGTTGAAGACAAAGTAAAATGCGTTTTGTAAGTCGAAAGATAAGATGTTTAAGGTACTAAATTACACTTGGTCTTGGTCTAGATAAACGAGGTAACTCCGGCGTCATAGCCAGGATCTTTTTTAGGGAATAATAATTCAGTCGCTCGTTGCTGCTCTACCGGGGCCACAAGTTGGCAAAAGAAATCATTAAGGACGATGAAGCCAGCCAAAATTAAGTTACCAAAGAAGGGGGCGGCACAAAAAGGGGCCGTTCCGCAGCAACCGCAATACGTCACTGCAGCAGTGGTGTTGAATCCAGTGCCAGCACCGCCAAAACCAGCTCTAGCACCACCAAAACCAGCTCTAGCACCACCAAAACCAGCCCTAGCAAAGCCGAATCCAGCTCTAGCACCGCCAAAACCAGCTCTAGCACCACCAAAACCAGCCCTAGCAAAGCCGAATCCAGCTCTAGCACCGCCAAAACCAGCTCTAGCAAAGCCGAATCCAGCTCTAGCACCGCCAAAACCTGCTCTAGTGCCGTCAAAACCAGCTCTAGCACCGCCAAAGCCAGCCCCAGTTGTTGCTGCTAAAGGTCCAGGACCCCTAGTTCCAGTGCGTAAAACTACTCTTTCAGATGATAGGCCAATTAAGAGCAATGCAGCCAAAGGTCAAGGTAACCGAAAAGTGGTTCAGCCACCAAAGCGAGTTTCCATTCCTGCTCCTCGCTACTCCAGTTTCGTCGCTGGAGAAAGAAGTCCAAGTCCAATTCTTCCACTCAGCTCAGTTATACGTGGCATGCCTTTCAATTCCACGCTGCTGAATTCGGATGAGTCGGAATTCGATTCGGATGATGAAGATGACTCCATAGAGAAGCACGGCTCCCTATGCATTCCTAAAACACCATTTCGTCGGCTCGTTCGAGAAATTGGACAGGATTATGGAGATTTCAACTGGTCGGAAGGTGCACTGACAGCAATTCACGAAGTGGCGGAGGCGTATCTCACGAAAATATTCGGCCTGACGGCCATTTTTGCTCGGCACCGCGGATGCGTGACCATTGGACTGTCTGATTGGAACTTGGCAAAAATTGTGGAAGATCTCGGGAATCTGAATTTGGTGAATTTGCCTTTTAAAAAAATATGAATGTTTACTAATAAGTTCTATTTTTTTTAACAGTGAACCTGGATTTTTCCTTGGGTCAAATGGAGCTATAGCTTGTGAACTGTTTATCAGAACCGGTCCGAATCCGAACCCATTCCATTACTTTAATGAAATAAATTAGGCCATTTATTTGTCCCTTGTTTTGCTTTACTTCGNCGAATCCGAACCCATTCCATTACTTTAATGAAATAAATTAGGCCATTTATTTGTCCCTTGTTTTGCTTTACTTCGGGCTTTATTCTTCCAGTAAGTTTTTTTGAAGGCGTCGGCGATTCATTGCTGTTTCTGTCAATTGAATGTTCATTCCTTGGTGTTCTTCATGTATTTCCTGAAGCAATTTAGATATGAAGTGGCATCGGGCATTTTAGGCATGTCAATCTCTGTAAATAAAGTTAATTAATTAACCAGAAATTAAGCCTGCTGGCATATGAAATGAATTAAATGTCTCTCACATAAAGCGAAGCAAAGAGTGAAAAAGGAGAGAAAAAAAATTTATTTGCATGTTCGAATGAATGAAAATATTTCAAAATTCCCCGCGGAAATCTCACTTGCATCTTTTCTGTTGAAGAATAGCCTCAACGACCCTTAAAATTGACACTTTTTAATTTCGCAATAGATCCAGGGTCGCTGACAAACAATTGAAGGAAATTAATATCAATCATGAGGATTTGTTCTTTGTTAAACATAATTAATAAACACGGTATGCGGTCGTCTGTTTACCTTTAGCCATGAAATCCTTTATAAAAGGCCAGGTTCAAACTTTCCCTTTCATCAGTAATCAGCCAGTGGGAAGATGGCAATCATGAATCCCTTCAGCCTGGTAAGTTTACACATTTGATTCAACTTCACGGTCGAAATTGACTTTGCTTTGTTCTACAGACGATAGCCGTCCTGAGCGTCTTCATATCCATAGCGTTTCCAATGCCAATGCGAATGACAACTTATCCACACGCCCAGCAGAACTTTCCACAGCGCCAGACGCTGCAAGGAGCAACTTCTGACTTTAATCCACTGCAGAAGCGTCAGTCGGGAAACTTTGATTACCAACCTCAGCAAGAAGTCGATAGTGGCCCTAGTGGCGGCGGAGTTTTGTTTCGTCCCCGACCTCCGGTTAACAGAGGTACTAGGTGTGTCCGAGTTCGAAGCGACGACGGAATTTATCGCTTCCAGTGTGAACACGTGGGCAACTTTATAAACGATGTTACTCTGAAATACGAGCACATCTTGTGGTTGCCAGGAAACCTTGGAGGCGCCCCACCTGTGGAAGTCATAGTTCCTAATTACCGTGTTGAGGAGATCATAAAGGCTGGGTTTAAGGGAGCGGGTCCAGGTGGGAAGCAGCCTATCAACATCTTGCTTCAGAGACCTGAGAAAATCACTGCTGCGGAAGTTCAAGCACCAGGACCAGGTAGAGGGGTGGAGCCTGAAGTCAATATCCGGTACGAGCCTGCTACAAATACTCGCGTCCATTATCCAAATGATCAAGCCTACCGGGCCCTCAGCGGGCCACTTCTACCGCCACCGCGGAAATAAAGTAGGAAACGGGGTAAAATCTGCACAGACCCCCTTCTTCGCCATAATCGCTTTTATTTCATTAAACTAATGCCTTGATTTACTTTTTACATTGTCATTTTTTTACGTGAACTGTCAAATAAACCACATTCATCCAACTTAACATGTTCGCTGGTCCAAAGAAAAATGGTGGCGGTATTTTAGGCTTTGAGTCTCAGATTACGATGAGTAAACTAAAAAGTGATAGTTTTGCAAATAGAAATCCCGAGTAATATCCAATGTTATGTAAACACACGAATGTTTACAATGCAAGCACAAAGTAGAAAGCCTCTGGTTCCATTATGCAAGTATTTATATTTTATAGTCCCCTAAATAAAGTTCTTCGGCTCCAAGATGAAGCTGCCAACTACCTTTTCTTCTGTGGTGTGTAAAGGTCAATATTAAAAATAATGAATCTTTGTGACGGTAAAAATGAATGGTGTGGAATATAGATCATCCAGGACAGTAAGTAGTAAATTCATACTGCATATTGAATCGGTGTTTGTGCATATTTGTTGGTTCAAATACGGTAAGAGGTGTCGTACACTTATCTACAATTCAACCCAAATATGTAATCGTAAATTGGTCATTCACCAATTTTATTTCAAGAGGGATTTCCATACGTGGTTGTCCGATTCTGCGCTTTTGTCCTACAGGTATCCATTTTGGAGTTAATTCCCAGCAAATTAAAAGGCAGGCAGCTACGATGCAGATGGCATAGATGATGAATATGTTCACCAGTTTGCTATGCATCCCAAGTGAACTATGACCCTTTACGTAGAGCTTTGGTTTGCTCTGGACGCCATGGAGTTCCCTTTGTAGAATTTTAGCTTCTTCCAACGCCCGCATCCGCTTTCGTACTACATTTGACCTGTCCCAATCCAAGTTTCCAACTCGAAAGAATTTTGTATTTGGTAAAAAGTGGTCCTCTCCGTAATAAATGTCAACCATACGATTCTTCTCTAACATCCGGTTTACAAAATTATCCAGTAAGGATTCCTCCCCTGCGAGAAACGTTTTTCCACATTTGGAAAATTCATTTTGAGTAAAAGCATTTAGCAATCGAAGCTCTTGTTTGAATATTGGTTGTTCTCGTCTAATCAACCCATAGACGGTTTCATTTTCAACGCCTTTTAAAGACAGGCTACGTCCATAAATGTCAAATAAGAATGCATTTGTATAAACCAACTTCATAAAAGTGTCTAGTTTCATCCAAGTGTGATCATAATCGGCAAGCAGTCCCTTATAATCTTCTTTCACTTCCAGCAGTAACTGGAATCCATTATTCACTGCCTCGTGGATTGTTTTGATTTTGTGTCTCGGGGATGAAATGAGTTGTCTTACCATTATCCCTTTGTATGCATTTCCAATAAGAAACCAAGAGAAAAGTAAAAGCAAAAAGGCAAGTTTGAATGAAGTTTTGTCCCTTTGTTTCGTGCCTTGTTCGAATAGAATCCGCAGAACGAGGTACACTGATTCTAGTAGTGAGTTTGCTTTTGGAAAGTACTTTTTCGCAAAGAATAAAGAAAATATGAACGTGATGAAAACAAAGATCCAGACCACCCATCGAAATGGAGATAGGAACGCAGTTGCTGAAAGGTATTTGTTGTTTTTATGACAGGTAACAAAGTTATAGGAAACCTGCGATTCCAAGATGAAAGTTGTCTTAGCTTTTTCTATAAACGGATAAATCTTCAAAGCAGTTCCTCTCCAAATCCTTTCTACGTTCATGTCAACTTCCAAGAACAAGTCATCGGTCGCGTATCGGCTGAGCGACCGTTTTCTGAGCTTCGTCACTGTAGCGTTTGCTGTTTCACCAAATGTTAATGTCTTTAATATTCTGAACATAACTTTGTGTATCTGCTTGCAAGATTGACTGACACAATCACTGTCATGAAGCGAATCCATAAACGGCACGCCTATCCCTGTAACCCCCCACTTTAAGGGAAGCGACAGAATTCTTGACGAAGCGGAATACATAAAGTGCCGCAATGAAACAACCTCCACTAGGGCATTGTTTACTCGAACTTCTACAATCCCGAGGGATCGTGTTAAACGAGTTGCATCGGATGGAAGTTCAATACCCAATTGCATAATGAGGTCCGAGTTGGCACCAATAAAGCTTAGTGAATACGCTCCTTTCCAGCCTGGGATCGTCGGCCTTCCGTTTGGTAAATCGGGTCTTGGTTGTTTCATATTAAATGGTGGTAGTTTGTCGTTGAGTACGACGTAGTAAGTGTAGTCTCCAAAACACGGGCGCAATGAATGTGGAGCTTCGAAGTACGCGTAGCTGCATTCTTCTAACCAGGCGATGTAGGGATTCAGGTCAGAGAAACTACTTGCTCGGCTTGTGAGAATTAACTCACAAGTTTGACGCCGGTTTGTAAAACCTTCTACTAACTTAGGCGTTAGTAGTCCCATAGCTTTTGTTCTTATCCATGTCGTTGGAACAAGATCATGGTTTTCTTGGTAATACTCAAATACGTCGTTATTCTCTCCTGTTTCTACTATGTGAATCATACAGTCTCCAAACTCTTGCACTAATTGTTTCGCCAGTTTATGATACTTTGACCCTAGCACGGATGAAGTTAAGAGCAACAAAATGAGTCCGATTGGAGACATTGTGACTACGGGAATTAAAAAAGCAGACAAGGTGCCTTGTGTGTTTAAATACAGTTTATAGCGTGATTAAGAACCCATATTTTCCTTTTGGTTTCTTTAATATTTAATCCGCTCCAAGTAGGCTTATTTTATTTTCAAAGTACCGTAGTTCTAATAGCAAACACCTTAACTTATATTTCTTCTTAAGATTCCTTTAATTTTTTCTATAATCTTTATAGCCCAGACTTACTAAACCTAAGAAAAATGTGGCCAATAAATAACATTCAGGATTAACGTTGGAATCTTGGAATACTTCCCATAATGCCAAATAAGGTGGGAAATTTTATCAAAAACTTAGAATAATAGTTTTTGAAAATGTTCAAGCTGTTTGAAAAACGTTTTGGTACACATAAATACGTCAATCTCATCTCTCTATTGGAGACAATCTTTGATTAGTGACCGTCTGCCATTTAGAAATATTACGGTAGACGATGGTTGTCAGTTGTGTGCCAGTCTCATTTTGAAAATTATAGGATTCCCATCCATATACTTGGCTAAATAACAATCTTACCTTTCCATCTCAATTAATTTTCTTTTTGACACTTCTTTTCTAAACCTAAAGTATCGAAATAGAAATGGCGATAAGAATTTTAGATCGTTCGATTGTCTGGGATGAATTGATTTGTCTGAACCAAATAATTTCGACCAATGCCATTTCGACGGTAGTTCGTCTCGAATTTTAGCCATTCATTTTGGATATTATTTTACAAGTGCTTCATTGCACTGATTACCACCAAATGGTATTATTATGTTATTGAATTCAATTTCAAAGATATACATCTAAAAATAGTTTCCCTTTGATGTTGAACGCAGGAATTTAGGATGTAATTGTAAATTAATAAATTTGGGAAATACCAAAACAATATTTTCAATTTTTGAAAAATCCATTCAATTTTTGGAGACAAATATAGCCACGATTTAAAAAGAGCAACCTTATAAAATTTATAAATTAACTGCAATTCAAAATATGTGAAGAAACTTAAAACGACGACATTGACAAGCATTAGGTTTAAGTGGATTGACCTTGCAATCGTATTTTCCTGGGGCTCCAACAATTCTTGCATAATACTAATGGCGATGACGCTATGATAAGTGCTGAGTCTACACTTCAATGAAAAAGTTTCCTACTGTCATGAGTCAACCCGTTTACACTAAAAACTATCCAATTTTATAACTAAATTTGATTTTTCATTTCTTGTGAATTGAAACTCGGGTGTTAAGTTGAATGCATAATTATGGTCAAAATATGGAAAATCAGCGCTTGGTGTTCTGGAAAGCCGGATCCGGATTTTGTCTGGGATTTCGCTGCTCTCCGTATCTCCTCGAGTGTTTCAAAGCGTGTTTTCCAGCTGCTATCTTCTGCCGGCTTATGTAATTTAAGTTCATTTTGCTATATCCTGATTTGGGAGTTATCTTGAGGACTCCCTCGAGTACATATCCTGGAGGTATATATATTTGTTAACGACAGATTCAGTTCTGCTCTTGACACTGAAACACAATGAAATACGTAAGCACACGCGGTGGAGTCAGCGAAAGTTGTTCATTTGAACAAGTTTTGTTTTCTGGTTATTCTCCAGACGGAGGATTATTTGTTCCAGAATCCATTCCAATAATACAGCAGGAAACATTCCGTCAGTGGAAGCAGCAGAAATTAAGCTATAAGCAAGTAGTCGAGAAAGTTGTGCGTCTCTACATTTCAAAAAGTGAATTATCCGATGAGCAAATATCCGTGGCAGCTACCAAGGCTTATGGAAAGTTCAATGCTCCTGAAGTAATTCCGATTTCTAGAATCAAAGGCTCAGATGACTCGCAGCTCAATATCGCGGAGCTTTTCCACGGGCGGACGGCGTCGTTTAAGGATTTGGCGTTGTCCCTTCTTAGCCAATTGATGGAAGCGTTTATGGCAAAACGCAAAGGCCATGTTACGATTGTGGTAAAGATATTTACTGTTAGCCAGAAATGCGGTTGGTATAAAAATTATTTTATACGTAGGTTGGGACTTCGGGAGACACGGGGAGCGCGGCGATGGAATCCGTACGTGGATTGTCAAGCGTGGACATTGTTGTCCTCTTCCCTAAAGGAATGGTGACGCCGGTCCAAGAATTCCAAATGCGATCAGTCATGGACTCAAATGTTCACTTATTCGAAGTTGAAGGGACATCGGACGACCTTGATGCCCCAATTGAAAAATGCTTCCCGGATCCTAATCTAACGTGCATAAATTCTATCAATTGGGCAAGGATTATGATTCAGGTAAATTAAGGCGAGAAGCTTAAATGAATGGACATATTTTTAAATCTTTTCTCGATTTTATAGATCAGCCATCACATCTACCTTTACGTATCTGACGAAGGTGACGGACCTGTCAAAATTATAATTCCAACCGGAGCTGCTGGGAACGTCACTGCAGGAGTCTTTGCTAAAATGATGGGAACACCGATTGAGCTCCATGTCGCTTGCAATGAAAACGCTTGTGTCCATGACTTGATCAGTAACGGAATTTTGGAGATGGGAAAGGAAACAATTCCTACTCCAGCAAATGCCATGGATATCTGTAGTCCGTACAATTTGGAAAGGATTTTGTACTTGGCTTCTGACTCTGCGACTGTGACTTCCTTGATGACTTCAAAAAGTCGACAAGTGGTGACACCGGAAGTGCTAACAAAACTTCAATCTTTCATCAAATCTTCTACAACAGTAAAGAACGAAGACATTTACACGACAGTGAAGACTGTTTGGGATGCGAATCAATACGTTGTACGTAAAGTCAAAAATGTAACGCCATTTTTTCAAAGCTTTTAACATTCTCAATTTTTTTCAGATTTGTCCACATACTGCCACAGCGGTGTACCTTGCTACTCATAAGTTAGCAAAGGGACCTGGATCGCGGTACATTTTAGCCACGGCGTCACCGCTGAAATTTAGTGACACTGCTGTCAAAGTAGGGATTCCTCCTGACCAATGGGATGCTGACGAAATGCTTCGGGCACTGTTACCCCTGCCAATGAGAATTCCGAAAAAGATGAACAAAGGAGAGGATTGGCTGGAAATCCTGAAAGCAGAAATACTTGCAATTCGGGGGAGCAGAGTTCTAAAAAGTTCTGTTTAAAAACTATAATTTGAAAAATGTATATTTAAAAAACTGAAAATAAATTAGGGAAAGCGTCACTTCACTTCGTGAAAGCGCCAGTTGCCACTTCTTATCAAAATTCCTTCGTTAACCACTGCACAGCATGTGATCTTGATGAAGGTCATTCTCCAGACTCACTAATAGACCATGGTATAAAAGTTTAAGAGTTGCATGACCACTTTTCTCCAAGGTCATGGAGGTCATTATCATTTCTGGATTGCGGCGCTTTGCTTTCCTGTGAAGCCTCTGCCGATTACTTGGAGGAAATTCAAAATTCAGCCTTGGGGTTTTTAAATAAAAAATCAGAGGGAAAGGGAGGGTCGCTGTTGCGCTGATCCGAATCGCTGGACTTCCTGACCTACTGAGCTGCTCAGCTTGACCGTCTTGTGACCTCTATCACAATACCATTTGATCCGTTTTGAACGGATGCAGAGTATTCCGTAGAGCTACGGGTAAGTCGAGCCAACAATCTTTTTTTATTACTTCGAACCTTGATTTTAATAATGATTTGTGTGTTTAGGTAACGAGCGTTCACTCACAGCGATTGGATCAATCTAAT
Organism: Pseudachorutes palmiensis; assembly: GCA_009869845.1. Lineage (NCBI taxonomy): Eukaryota > Metazoa > Arthropoda > Collembola > Poduromorpha > Neanuridae > Pseudachorutes > Pseudachorutes palmiensis. The sequence goes on along the minus strand of VNWY01000092.1, from coordinate 78,486 downwards.
CATAACATAGAAAGGAGGTCAGCTGTCAGGAGTTTCCGGTCAATTACTCAAGTCGGACTTCTTCCTTTTTGGCCATTGGACTGATACACGACTTTGACGTTATTAAGTAATTGCAGTTTACAAAGGAAGATCTGCTCAAATTAAGAAATGGCGACAACTCAGACGGCTACGGAAACGTTGCAGCAGCAGCCCCGAGTAGTACCCGTACCCCAACAGCAATTTGCGTAAGTTTAACAAGTGGTTGGTGCTAAGCTGCGATTGCGATTGGTCCTGGTCATAACATTTTTCATATTTTCTGTTTCCAGCCTGCTGCCTAAAATAGTTAATGGTGGAATAGCCGGAGTAATCGGAGTATCGTGCGTCTTCCCATTGGATTTAGTCAAAACTAGGCTACAGAATCAGCAAATCGGGCCAAATGGGGAGAGAATGTATAATTCGATGTAAGTGAATCGAAAATCGAAATTGAATTGAAATTGAAATTGACTCTGACTGGTTGATCATTTATTTTGAAGGGTTGACTGTTTCCGGAAGACGTATCGATCGGAAGGATATTTTGGAATGTATCGGGGGTCTGCAGTAAACATCCTACTCATCACGCCGGAGAAAGCTATTAAGCTAGCTGCTAATGATTTTTTCCGACATCATCTCAAAACTAAAGATGGGAAGCTTCCGGTTCAGAGAGAAATGCTTGCCGGTGGTTGTGCTGGTTTCTGCCAAATTATTATAACTACCCCAATGGAACTTCTGAAGATTCAATTACAAGATGCCGGGAGGATTGCAGCTCAGGCAAAATTAACTGCAGCAACAACTGCAGGGGCAGCTCCAATTGTGCAAAAAGTCTCAGCAACTAACATAGCAATGGGCTTGCTAAAAACTAAAGGGATTACTGGACTTTACAAAGGAACGGCTGCAACGATGCTCAGGGATGTCTCATTTTCAGTAATTTATTTTCCTCTCTTCGCCCGTCTCAACTCATTAGGACCTCGGAAGGTGAGTTTTACTGTCAAATGTGACCAAAATGGCATTGAATACTTTTATAAAATATTCATTCACTTTCAGTCTCCAACGTCCGAGGAAGCTGTGTTCTGGTGGTCATTTATTTCTGGTTGTGCGGCAGGATCGTTGTCTGCTGCTGCAGTAAATCCTTTCGACGTCGTCAAGACTCGTCTCCAACTTTTGAAGAAGGGTGAAGGCGAAGTGACTTACAATTCCATACCTGACGCCGTTCAGTAAGACCCAATTATTTAAAATCTCTAGTAAAACTCATGTGATAATTATCTTTTAGGAAAATTCTGAAGAATGAAGGTCCGAAAGCGTTTCTCAAAGGTGCCGCCTGCCGCATGATTGTTATCGCCCCGTTGTTTGGAATTGCCCAAATGGTCTACTTCTTCGGTGTCGCAGAGTATTTGATGGGGATTAAGAAATAGGCAAATCTCCAAACGCCATTGGGCTTGCCTGTTTTAGTCCTGGATAGCTGACCTGCTTGTAGTCTTTAAATTCTAGTGACTCTCAAGTCCCTTTGTGAGTTAAAATCAACATTTTTGGAGTCCATACTCCAAATCGTAGTAGTCTTTAGTCGGAAGTTATGCAATCGCCCTTGCATTTGCATTATAATTGGTGCTAGTCGTTTGTGAATAATTAATTACAAATTTTTAAAATCTACAATTTAGAATTGTGATTCAGAATATAGTTGATTCATTTTAGTTTTAGCTTAACGAGCAGACCACCACAGCCTGACAATATTACAACGGCCAAGTTCAACATTGATTTTTGTGAGCTTAAAAACTTGTAAACATTCAATTCATTCTTTTCTTTTTTGACTCCTCACTAACCAAAGTCTACAAATGCTTTACGATTGTACACATTCCTTGACAATAATATGATCGGTGTGATACAACGAAACTCAAACGGGGATTTAGAATAAATATTTGGATTAGCTGCATTCAAATCCTACTTGAAAGAATCATTCTGGGGTGCGATGAATCATCATATCAGTTTTGATCTAAAGATTCAGGATTCAGCGGTCAAGTCAGCAACGGTCCGACCGTTGCATAGTTTGAAGTTTGGAAAGACTGCGAGGCTTAATTGCAGAAGAAAAAGTTTGGGTAATTTAAGTATGAGTGACTTTGGTGAAAGTGGATGGTTCTGGCTGTCTCTCAATCCATTGAAACTTCTTTCCTCCATTTATCCTTCAAGACTTTCACCAGAACTTTCTCCTCCGCGTCAAGAGATGAATTTTCATCTTTATATGAAAAAATGGGATGGCCTAATAAAATACTCTGGCTTCAACGATTTTCACGAAATTCTTTTTTATATTGCTAAGAGTAGTTCATTGCCATTCTGAATTTAGCTAAAGGGCAGTGAACTAGAAACCCTGAAGAGTCGGCTCAATGCACTGACTAGCGCACTATGTAAAGAACTGGAAGTGTAAAGTAAACTTTGCGGGGAAAGTTAAAGCGAAAGCGGTGAGGGGGAGAGTGTGTGTACGCGCTTTTAAATAATTCAATTAGTGCAATGCTTTTATATAGGTTGTAATTAAAATTGATTCCAACAGGGTTTATTTGCACTTCCGGCTCTGCAGTTTTGATGATTCTATTTTAGGAAAATATTCAGAGCAAACAACGTCACGGATTTCACAATCCCCAACTGAATTCAACTCAAACTTTTGACAACTTATTTTTAAAACAAAACCTAACGTGTTTCGTGTGTGTCTTTTGATAAAGTTTTAATTCCTTTTTAATGACCTTGTTTATACCAAAGCTGTAATTATCCAAATATGGATTTTCTTTTTAATGACATATTCTAAAGAACAAAAGGAGAATATAGTAATCCCGAAGACAGCTTCAGTACAGTTTTGACATTTTTTCATTTTCTAAAGTTAGCTCGTTTAACTTGAAAGTTTTAATGGCTGTTTCCAATAGAAAATACGACGTGAATATCCTCCTTTTTCTCAGTTTCGAGTCTCATTTGACTCTCACAGTTGTCATAAAGTTATTAAATATTTCAAGAAAATGTCAACTTGTGTTTGTTACTTTTAGGGGATTTCCTATTAATTAAGTTCTCAGTTTTAATTACAACATTTCAGGTGTCATCGTTCAACGTTCAGTTAGATCTTTAAATGAATTTCCTAAACTTTGGAGCCATAAGCTTCGTTTAGCTCGTTATAGCTCTTGTAAACAGTTGGAATATTGGTTAATTGATTTTATAATTTTCTCAAATTTAGGACAGTAGACAGAATTCGTCTTTTGTCGATATGGTTGAACGATTTTCAGATAAGATTTGCTTTAGTGAGGAGGGTAGGAGGGAGGGAATTGTGAATCCGTGACGACGACAATGGCGTCAATCAAGTGTCCCAGTGCATTGTCTCCTGTGTCCTCTGGATGTGCTTTATTACTTTATTAAAGACTGTTTATTCCAGGAACTTGTAATAAAAATCGTAGTCCGTGACATTAAGTAAACACAAGTGGCTATATAAGAAAGAGCATGAACATGGGTCATATCCTTATCCAAACGATCAACAATTTTTTTTAAAATATTTTTCAATAAGAAATTGTAATGCAAAAGATTGCCAAGCGAATTCTAAATTGAATCTCTGAATCGGTTTCAGGATTAGCAATGATCCAATCTGGAATTTTCCCTTATAAGCTCCCTACCTTCTTCAGTATGGATTACAAAGTGTCGTAGATTAGCGATTGAGACTTCCAGTTGGTGGTAGGATATTGGGAAGCTCGGGGGTGAAATTCGTCTGGGAATTTCAGAGAGTCCATAAAGACCTTTCTCTCTGAAAGCCTTTCTCGTCGCAGTTGGCGTTTTGGGTTTGTCAGAGAAAGTTGAAACCTTACTCCGCAGTTCTCCTTTCTCCTTCAAACAACGCCATTTGACCACGGGTTTCAGAATCATATTTCCCACATGGAGATGCTTTGTTGTTTTAACATTATCCAAGTGTTTATCTTTGGGGCATGTTTGAATGCATCACAAAACCAATGAATCAACGGAATACCAAGTAGGCCATCAAAATCTATCACCGCTGACGCTCATCAGGAAAAACAAATAACACCAAATCCTCTTCAGATCAACGCCTTTCATTTAAACTGTCGGAGCTCATCAATGCTTCAATAAAACTACAAAAACGCCCAACCCCAGTCCGATTTTTTTGAAAACTTGAACATCAGAGGCATGTAAGTGAAACTTCAAAATTTTGATTACTTTTCCAATTCTTATAGTTAAGCATTCAGTCCTGGTTTTCTTCAAGTAGAAAAGGGGTTTTAATTTGTATTTTTTCCTATACTTGAAAGTTAATATGATATTTATGAAAATTTTTCAGATCCTCAAGGGTAGGAATAATGACTATAATTCTTTACATTTTTTTCAATTTTGTGCATGTTCCCGAGACGGATAAATAATGACAGATTTATGTTATCCCTTCCCCTTGCGACATCCACAGAGGACTGCAGTGACTTCCATTTCGTTTAAGAACATAATCCTTCCACTACAAAACCCAGATATGACCTGTTCCTGGGTAAACGAAGATTAATTGAAAAACAGAAATTGGGCACACACATCACTAACGTTTTTTGATGTTCATTTTTCACACAGCGCAAATCTACGCAATATAAAAAATGCGCGTGGTTTTCCCACGCGCTTTCTAAAATTGTATAGATTGAACGTCTTGACGATATGTCTATAGAAACGGGTGCGTCGACCTTTTACCAGAACAGTAGATGACATAATGTACGTCTAATAATCCGTCATCAAGGGTCAGTTTGTTGTAAGTTGAAGACATCTCCTTCAACTAACAACAGCACGTGCTGAACTGGAGAGTTAGCAACTACAAGATTCGTCATATTCCCCTTTTTGGGTTAAAGAATCCTTTTAGAATTTTGTTTTATATAACTCAAATGGACGGAGGAGAAAACCAATTAGGAATCCTTTCTCTCCTCCTTTCCCTGATATACAGGCAGTGAGATATAAATGAACTATGAAACCCGGAAAATATTTATTTTCGGTAAAGAAACTTTGGCCTCGCAGCCGAACCCAAAGTATCCGCAGAGCAAGAGAACAACATGGAAATGTCGTTTCAGTTTTCTCCGTCGAATTCAATTTAGCGAACTTTCTTCTCCTCCGAATAAAGAGCCACGAAACAAATAATAACACACAAAAGATATGCCGAAATTCAATTTGCTACACTTTACTAAGGCTAAAGGAAGAGTTTTGTTGACATGTTTCCCTTATACTATCCCGTATCCTTTCCTCCGTATTCTTTTGTATTGTCTATCATTCAGCTCTTATAATGCTTAAGTCGGCAAATTTTATTTGCGGTTTTAAAAGCCTTAGACTTGGCACCATTCCACTGGAATGAAAGTGAGGAAATGCAGTAAATAGTAAATACTAGAGGTTCCAATTTCACTACATTTTCTTTCTAGTATGGTACAAAGTTGGTAATTTACATACCTGAGTCAACCCCTTCGATGTTGGAGATTCACTACAAAATATACAACTTCATTTCCCTAGTTTTAGTCTTTTAGTTCCATTTTAAACTTCCAATTTACGATTATACGTTTTTGGAAACCGCAAATAGCGTTAAATGTTCCTTTGATTGAGTCATAATTGTATTTCACCAGACTCCCTTTGAAATCAGATTAAATCAGGAATCGTCAATATACGCTCAATTTCACAATCATCATAATGGGACAAAGGATTTTATTATTTATAGGAAAGAAAGATTCAAGGTATATTTTTGCTAATGGCCTGACCGCAGTGTATGCTCTTTATTGTGTGTGTTGTTTGGTAACAATTTAAGAGGCACCTGGTGCTTTAGTTTCTAAATTATTCATAACTAAAGTGTGTTGCAAGGGAATGCATTTCCTCTTTATTATGACAAAGAGCTCCTGTCAATTGAACAAGACACGGTGAAAAGTGAAAGCTGGAAAGTGTCAATTCAATCTAAATTGATGCATTTCTTCAACAAGGCGTACTTGATCCTTTTCCTTTTTAGTATAAAGGCACAATTGAGTTTGAGTGATGCATTGTAATGTTAATGTCAAGTAAAGTGGCGTCTCCAGAGTCAGGGTGGATCAATCTATCATGTCCTCACTTTAGTCAAATATCCCGCTTTTCGTGAAACTCCAAAAAATAGGAAGCACGTACAAAAAGCCTATGGACGCTAACACTAGGTTTTTACACTTTGATTCATCATAGTATTTCCTCGTAGAGGAATGATCACATGTACATATTTTAGAGAATAACTTTTAAAGTTTTCTTTGTTGTACATTAGGCACACATAGTGTCAAAGTTTTTGCAAAAAAACTCCATCCACAAAAAAGTTTTTGTAATGTTGCGCTATATGCAGAAGTCGTTAGTTTGCAATTTTGAAAGAACCAAGTTTCTTGTTTAAATATATCACAAGTTTGTCTTTCAACTTAAAGCTAAAAAGAGAAAGAAAAATGATTTGTTGTATTAATGGATTGTGAAAGTATAAGGAAGCTGGGGGATTATATTTATCGAAGACTGGCATTACTGGCAGTACAGGGTCAGTGAAACTGTTCAGTAGAATCCAGACTAATCAATCTAAAGGGAAGTAAATTAAGCACACACACATGGGGAATGGAGTGTGTAGCTTTTCTCCTGAATTCCTTTCTTCTGTCACTCACTTGGAGTACACACCTTCATCATTTTCAGCTGACATCAGCCGACCGACAAATCTGGAACAAGGGAACGGCCACAAAAATCTGTCTGTGTCTCTTAGCCTCACACAACTCCTTTCTCCTTTTGTGCTATCTCCTACTTTCTCCTTCAGAATAACACTAAATTTCTCGCCTTCTGTCACTGACAGACTTTTTTCTTCTCACTTTCCCTTCCAGTTTCCCTTTCATTCCCATCAGACGAGCTTAACGAGAGGTAGCCCAAGAAACAAAAGGAAAAATGAGTGACTCCTCAGCAGGACTTTGACTTTCTCTTCTACTTTCTCTTCCACTCGGTTCTAAAGCCTGAAATATCCAACGGTTCTGGGAAACTGTGTTGAACTGTGTAAAAAGCCGTTTCCTTTCACGCAGTTAAGATTGTGAGCCTCATTCGATCCAAATTATCATTCGTCAGCCCCAAACTACCAAATGGATCTGGTGATTAGGTTGATGTCAAAATGTGGTGCCAAATCTTTATCAAACTTCCTCAGCTCCGGTTTTGGTTCTCTCCTATAAATGGTGCTCGAGCAATAAAATGCGCTTTTGGTTTTATAATTTTAAACAATGAATTATTTAGTTGTGATCCTACTCCAGAGAATCCATATTTTTTTAGTCTAAACTTATAAAAACTTTTTTTGTCAAGAGGTGCATAGAAGAATTGAGATTATCCTCTGCGGAACGAAGGTGAAAGTTTTTGGGTTTTGAGGATAGACTTTTGCCCATCGTCCTTTGAAAATCTCCAGAGAAATAAAAAGAAAGTTACCATATTTTTATGTTTAAAAAGTTCCTTTTTCTGCCAACGTGCCGAAGACTTTCCGCAGTGGAAATCAAAGATACCTCATATTTGGGATCGTGTAAGATGGGGATGTGAAGCAAGACGATGCGAAGTGCATTGGAAATAAGGACGTGTTTTATTCAGCTCCTCGCAGGGGGTTGGTCCGCAAACATTGAATCTCCTGTAAACAAGTGTACATTGATCTATGCCCAACTAACAAAGAAAGTAGAAGATATTAACTTATTCTAGAAGAAAGACGACGGGGTGGGGCTGATGTTCAAAATGAAAACTTTTTTTAAGGTTAGAAATAAGTTTCAGCCGAGATCATTTCTCAGGGCTGCCGGGAAAAAGAGCCCAGCATGGATTTTGAGTTGGCCTCGTTTCTTTCATAGACACACTCGAATCTCCAATGGTTCGAAGAAATGTTTTTCCAGGGTCTGGAGATAGTACTGGAATTCTGCAGTATTTACTTCAGCACATGAGTAATTTAGAGAGTGTATATAAAAGATGGGCACATACACAGTGGAAAATAATAGTATGGAGTCCCATGAAATGATGGCCTGAGCAATGATGGGGAAAACAACTGTTGGGGCAATAGAAAGGAGGAGAAAGTCGTTGAAATGAGGAACATAAAAACCGGTGTCGGACTAGGGTACAAATGAAGTCTTCCTTCTCCGTCACATCTCTTCGTTTTACTTTTTCTTTTACACAATGTGTGTTTTGTATCTTTATCAACCTTGATAAAATATCGACTGGTGTTATATTCATACAATGGAGAAAGTGACGACCGAACAATGCCTTAATCTTCATTTGTCAACAAAAGTTTGTTCTTCTGTTGTAAAAATTTTCATTTCCTTTCCCTCCTTTCCTTTTACGTAATTCAAAATCCTTACTTTTGTAAATTACTTCCTTTTAGTTTTGTATTTGAGTCAGACCGCAAGTAAGTCAGTCCCTACGTGAAGAATCAGCGGCAATAATTGTTTTGTGAATGGTGCTTGTCTCTATCAGTTGCTTTCACTGCGGATTTATTTTGTCCTTTCCTTCCCAAGTTGTATTGAGTCCTTGGAATTGTGCAGAGAGACGACCTCAGCATCCTTAAATTCCACAGACAATGGTTCCAGTTTGGGTCAGGATTGAAACATGGTCTTTACAATAAATAAATTCTAACCACGTCTGATCCTGAAACTTGACTCTTTTCTATAGAAGTTTACAAAGTATCACCGAACTCAATAAGTTTCCTGACTGCCTGTACCGGAGAGTGGAAGACTCGTAAACTTCTTCGACTGCAGTGCAGTAAGCTCTAGAGCTTCCATTTGAATCCATCCGCATCGAATAAAAGGGCGTGTACACAAAAAACTATAATTAATAACACCCTCATGGTTTACTTTAGCCTTGACATTGATTTATATTTTGATAACCCTTTTCCAGTGTGTTTCTCCCATGCGATTTTAAAATTGAAAATTCTACTTAAAACCAAACATGAAAGTTCTGGAAATGTAAAAGTAGATCATAACTTGAGTGTTTCTTTCCAAAAAGGTGTTTTCATAAGAGCTTTTCAAACTTATTAAAGTATATAAATTCCCCTTTAGTTTAAACTTGGGGTTATAGACGAAAATCCTCGAAAGTCGTGTGTGTTTTGGCTATATTCAGCTTCGTGTTTTTACAGTTGAAGTGAAAGTAGCGTTGGAAAAGTAAAATCTGCTAGACTTTTACGACCGAGTTGTTAAATGCAAGTTTACATTGGGTGGTAGAGTAGCCTCTGCACTTAAAAAATTCATCCAAAGATCCTCCTCTATTATCTACCACTTGGAAGCGTAATTTATCTCTGGGAAACTGGATAGGAAGGCATTAGGCTGGGCGTATGTACAATTATTGTTGAATAATTCCACAAAGAGTGAGAAGTCCTGATACGTGGAAAAAGGACCATTCTTTGTCTTGGCCTTTATCCAACAAGGTGATGGAAACGGGGATTTCAGAGTCATCAATTTGAATCTGCCTGAGAGAGAAAGCAGATTTTGTCTTTAGCACTTGCCAAAAGGGACTTTCGGCAAAGGGAATGTCGTAGCAGGCCTTGGTCTTAGTGACAAAAGCCTTTGCTCCTCGCATACGAAATGGAGGGTTGATTTTAAATTCTGGAATCATACGTGCCGCCCAGGTATTGCTCAAGGGAAGTTAGTAAATGCAATGGTGCGAAAGAAAAATCTTATGCACTTTCACCACTGACTACACGGAGAAAGCCGTTACATTTTCGACTCTATGACTCCCATTATCCCTTTGAATAAAGTCAACAGAGCCCCATTCCATTCTACTGGAGGCCTTAACAGCAGGGAATAAGATTCAAACGAGACAGCGTTAGAAGACTATCCACGACCAACGGAAACAAATTGGGGTTTGAATCACTTTCACCATTTCCGCCTCCTAGTCCCTCTGTCCCCTGTGTGCATAATTAATCCAACGCACTTGAATGTGTGTCACACCGACTAACTTCCGTCACTCTGTGTCCTTTTTCAAATGCAAATGCACCAGAGAGTCATTCCACTTGACTAAAATTTGGTGCAATGCTGATTTATCTTTTTGAAAAAACCAAGCTTTGGGAATTTGGAAAAACCAAGGATTTGGAAATCCAAATTCCAGAGTTAAATCATTTATGACTTGGGTTAATTTGAATAACTTTAGAATTTTAAATTAAGGCTGCGTACCATATTGACTCTTACAATTTCCAATCGAGTGGAAAATGAGCGTGGGAATTATCAATTTGGGCCAGATGCAAAGCCTCCAAAACTTTTTCCGCAAGCTTTCCTATTTTTTCTTAAGACATGCTAAACTAATCAACCTTAACGAGCAATTTATTACGCAAATGAATGCATCTTTAAAGAGCTACATGGCTTCTCCAAAAAAAAGTTTTTCAAAGGAGAAAGTTTTTTTTTTACACTTTTATCCACTTTCCCTATACCGCCGTTTTTGGGTTCTGGAACAATTCAAAATTTGCCAAGAAGAGCTTGTCGTCGCCTCAAAACGAAACTTTACCAAACTAACTACCAAAGTTTTTTAAAAGTCTTTAGTGTACACTAAATCTTTTCTTAAATACAGTTTTCCTAAGAAGCACTGATTGACAGATGAGATGAGCTTATGTATATAGCCAAGCGGTGGTGATATAAATTTCTTTTTAGTGTGAAAATTGGAGACTTCCGCTTGCGACTTGAAGCGGATCGTAATCAAAGGGATCATGAATGGGAGGAATACATTATTAGCCTTGTCTTTCCTCCTGAATAATAAAACTTGGCAATATGTATAAAGTATAAAACCATGGATACTAAACTAAAGGTCCCAATCTCTATTGCCAATCACGTTGTGCCAATTTTTTCATTCTCTCATGCTCACTTGGTCGTTTGGCAAAATGACAAGGCTAAACTCCAACCTCTGCTATTAAAAAGAAAAGGAGAAAGTTGTAATGGGAGGTTTAGGAAAAGGGCCTATAGAATCATCATCTCAAACATAGATTACCCCTCTTCATAATCAGGATGCTCCTCGAACACACAATTTTTTGAAGAGATGCCAAACATACGCTAATAAATTTCACTAAAACTTTTACCCCATGACTATTATTTTATTTCCCTGCCACAATAAAGTGGAGATAAATTAATCCTAAAGCCAAAAAGCTATTTAGCCAGATGCATGCTCAGCTAACAAGGGATGCTGGGTGCATTATGAAAAGATCTTTTGCAGAAATTCCGCAAGGTTTACGTAATGCCCGTTGTGAGTAATTGATGAGAGAGGATAATAGAGACATCGCATGTCAACCAAAGTTGCGTCGTCCTAGTCCTTTTTTGTAACTTCCCACGCTAAACAACGCCAAGGCGTTACTTTTTGCTAAAGAATGAAAGGCGTGTTGTGAAAATTTCAGGTGTGGTGGAGAATAAGAGAAAGTCATTACGTGTGTAGAACTTTCATAATTCTAGAGACCATTCTTCAAAAATTCGATTAAGATGTTCCATACTTGGAACAATGATTGATGACTGATTGTTTTACCCTACTGGATAATAATTATAACTTTGAAAAACAAGTACAGTTAGCGTGGGACGAAACCAAGTCATGCAATTGTACTTATAAAGTCGACCAATTCCATGCATGTCTTTTCTTTTCCAGTTGTGAAAGTTTTGCCTTCTAAATGTGTGCTTTAAGATGACAATTGAATAAGGACAAAGGTAAAGGCAAAGGCTACTGGATCACAGCAGCCGTATTTTGTAGCCATCCGTTGCCTCCTACAGAAAATGTCTCCTGCTGGCACGCATCTCTGAAAATCCTAAAGTTTAAGCCTCCCAAATGCGTTTTCCTCTCCTCTCGTTTTCCAAATATCGGTTAACATCATCCAAAAGGAAGCCGTGGGACTCATCCAATAAATTATTCATTGAATCGACTCTTGTTTCTTCTGACTTTGGTTGGTTTATTTTGAACATCTCATTTTACTGGGTTGGTCTCAAACTTCCTGGCAGCAGTGCTATCTAATACACTCTTCCTTGTTTTGATTTTGCAGGAGTAAGATGAAGTCGGCTGCTTGGCTTTAATGGATTATGACTGAGACCCTGGTACTTCTGTCGTTCTTCTTTCTTCTGTCACCAAGTAAGTCCCTACGAAGTTAACCTAGTTCATTTGCCCTTAAAAATGTCACTGGGAATTACCTCCTTTTTCCATCTAAAATCCCAACGTTTACTTTTAGCCTTGTATGTGGTTCGTTAAACATTTCTCTTAAAGCTTTCTCTTCTAAAGCTTTGGGAAGCAATGTCTAATCATAAAGAGACTCCTTAGCTTCCATTCAGTTTGGAAGAAGGAAGTGGAGAAGCGAAGGAAGTGGGACTAAGGAAGAAGGAAAAGATAAATAGGAGCGCATGTAAACAGTAAATTCGGTGATGCGAAGACTTCCTGAGGTAGAATTGATATCACTAGTCTAAATCAATGAGAGACCGTTGACATTATCTTAATGTGCAAAGTACTTGAGTCAAAGACGTATAATTATTATTATTCCAGTCCCTCCCTCGGCTAGAGTATATTTATGACTTTGTATGTCTTCGTGTGTGTGTAGTGTAGGGGAGAAAGTTGTGAGATCTGAGCTACAGTCTCGGGAAATACGAGGAGAAAGTTCTAAAAGGGCGGAAGTAGGAAAGAGCCACTTAACCCGACTTTCACCATTTGATTCCAAAGGCAAAACACAACTGACATCCAACCCGTGCCTAAACCTTTAAAGAAAGAAAGATTGATGAACAAACGTCCAGGGTTACATAAGGATAATTCCTACTGCCGCCTGTCTGTCGCTTCAGCGATTTGTAAAACCCTTCCATACCTTTGACACGGATACTATATTGCAATCTTAATTTCATTTCAGTGTGCGTGACCCTCACGTCGCACTTTGAAGACAATGTGACAACTACATTTTCCCCATTAAACTCGCCGAAGCCATCACCCGATGCGGCCTTACTCGTTCAAGTTTATGATCTACACTCGAATTTAAGGTTCCAACTTTTATATTTTAGAATGATGACTACTGGGATTAAAGCATTCACTTAACTGTTTATAAATTCAAAATAAATTGCTTTTATTATTTTGGAAGTCATGAATTCTATTTATATTGCTATGAATTTTTAGCAGAAATACAGAAATTCGAAAAATAATTTGAGAAACTCGGGTAAACAATAGTAACGTGCGGTTTTGCGAATTTTCGTTCAGCTTTTCTTAGAATATAAATGGTTGGTTGAATAGTTGAAAAATTGAATGACAAATTCATATTTCTTATTCCTGGAAAAAGTATTTTCTTTTGTAATATTAAACACAGCACGGAACCTTTAGGTTTTAGTTTTAGAAAGTTTCCCTTTTGTGCCTTTCCCCGCTGTGCAAATTCTATTGAATATTTAAACCCCACTTCTTGGATTCTTGCAGACATCATCACCATAATCACCCATGGGGGCCACATTTTGAAGAAAATCCAATTAATGTAACAGTTCAGGTGGGTCAGGGTACATTCTTGGACTGCCGCGTGGGACTTATTGAGGATAAAATGGTAAGTTTTTTGAAGTCAAAAACGTTCTAAAAAAACCTCATCCCCTCACCGCTAATTTAAGTCATCAGGTTTTATGGATTTGGTAAAAAAAAAAAGGACTCTAGGATTTTAACGTTTACACAAAAGTTTAGCCGTAGTGCCCAACTGCCCACTAGGGCCAAAGTGCCTTGGCCTTTCCCTTAGCTTTCTCGGAATGAGAGCAATGGGAATACAAACGTAGTATTTGGACATCGTTTGCTTAACGCATATTTTCTCTAGAGAGTCTCTATAAAGTTTTCACTTTTCCTTAAAGCAAAAGAAACGTTGTGGCGCAGATGAGAATCCCATCTGGCTTTCACCAAACTCGGTCTTGAAGAGTTAAAATTATTTTCCATCGAAAGTCTTTTTGCCTCCTTAATTCTCAAACTTCAGTTTCCCTTGAGTGTTTCAAAGTTTTTACTTTCTGATCTGTGTCTGTGATGATCAAACATCAAAAGATAAGTTACACGAATCCTTGGTTAAGGGATCTAACATTTTCTTAAATTAAACTTTAGCCTTGGGGCTAACTTTCACCTAAACTTGGAAAGGTGGGAACCATTTATGTGAGAAAGCATCAATATTCTCCCCCTAAACGCCTCTGAATCTTCGTGAAGACAGGTGATTTATTGCGGAAGATTACGCGTTCAAATGAACTATGCGTATGTTTCGCTCGGAGGTTATTGATGAATGGTTTTGATTTTCAAGCTTCCTTGAAAGACAAATTGGCCCGCTCCCCTGCTTTAAAGCAAAGTGTAGACGTATTAGATTTAAAATCACGGAGGGTAAAGACATATTTCAAAAAGGCTTGACGTGGCCCTAAGAGTTTTCACTTTCCACTTTGCAAAAACGAGAAAACAATAATTTGCATATGGCCCACATTTTACTGGTCACTTATGCTTCAAAATGCGTCATGCGCTCAAGAGCCAAAAGAATTTGACATCCCAATCTACAAATGCAGAAATTGCCCGTGTAACAATCCCATATGCAAAGAGCGCATTATATCCCTATAGGGAATTACCAGTACAGATACTGGGCACGAGTGGAAAGAGTTATGGCTGTGTATGCTGGAAACAGTTTTATGTCTCCGTCCATATTTTTTTTTCCTTCCGTAGGTGTCATGGGTTCGTCGTCATCGAGAACAGCTTGATTTACTGACGTTGGGCACAACCAATCACAGCTCGGATCCAAGGTGAGTGACCAAAGATTGCACACATATTTCACTATTTAGGAAGAAACCTTTCCCATTTTGGATTTTGTCCATCATCAGGCAATAAATAATTTTAAAGCTCATTTACATTTCAGATACAAATCTTCCTTCAAGTACCCCAACAATTGGAGACTTGGCATTCAAAATGCTTCAAGGAACGACTCCGGCACGTACCTCTGCCAAATCTCAACTCATCCTCCGAAAGTACTGGAAGTCCAGCTCACTGTGGAAGGTTCGTAAACTTCCTTTTCTTCGCAGAAAGAGGATCCATTCTTGCTATAAGGTTCTAAAAAGACTTGTGTTAAGGGCTGAGGGGAGCTTTACTCTTTCGCCTAAATCACTCTCTCAACTTTCCCTTAGTTGGATATATTTGGAGAAAGTAACCTTTCGGCTTAAGTCTCACTTCATAAAAAAAAGAAATCCTGGAGGGAGTAAATTCAGTTTAATATTGGTCATGTCGACAGCCTGGCGCTAGGCCGAGTTCAAAGCTTTCTCCTTTGGCAAACGATATTCATTGGTTTACTTTTCCCCGTTCAAACTTTAACAATAATCATGAGCAGTAATCATACCATCAGATTTCATTTCAATTCCCATTGTGGTGGGTCACTCACCAACCATTTAGGCTCTAATCCTCCAATTACTTAGCAACAGTTTGGACAAAGTGGCTCTTTCCGATTAGACACTTTGAAGACTTTAAAGGAGGAAAAAAGTTCTTAAACGGCTCCAAATCTAAGGGCTTAAAATACCCTTTAGTAACTTTGAAAATATGACGCTCCTATGAAGCTATGGGGATGAGCTGTAAGCCTTTTTAGCTGTAAGAATATGACAATGAAAGCAGTTTATGCAACATTTTTCCAGGATTTGGCCTTTATGGAGAATTTTTGTGTGTATTTCAGCACCAGAAGTTTTTATCGCCAACGCACGTGGGGAAATGATCAGTGAGATTCACTACAAGGAAGGTTCTACCCTTAATTTAACATGCTCAGGTATGATTACGATTTTCAAAGGAGATGGAATTATGAATTCCACCCAACTTAATTAGTTCTAGGAAAGCGGTTTATTTTATAAGCTCGTTCTCCGAAAAAGCGCTTAACATAAGAGATTCCCTGTCAGCAGTTTGTTACAAAATCTTCCAATTTCCTCAAGACACAGAAGATTAAAGCTCTACCTAATTTTTCAAAGCTAAAGAAGCTAGAAGGCGAAGGGCTCGGAACGGCAATATTCGAGCTATACATGAGGTTAGAGGCTTCACCTTCAATGGCATTTAAAGCTAACGTTTCATTTGCTCTAATAAACGTTAATGAATTCCCACCGGAGGGAATTTAATTTAATTCCGTTCTTTTGAAATGGGCAATTCCACGAGACGTGGGATACACATTTACATAAGGATTTCAGGGTAGGATAGATCTAAAAGACAATCATTAAATACTCACTTTCAGTTCTAATTCTAAAGGAGAGGATGCTCACGTCCCACCAGGAATTACTTGCTTTTAGTCTCAATTAGCTAATTGAGTCATTAGTAGTTGAGCTAAAGATTTCGACTTTTGCGAGCAATTTCTTCCATATTATGAAACCTTATACAGAATGTACCGGCGCGTGTGAAAAGTTTAATTTTCTCCCACACGTTTTGATTTTTAGGAAGGTAGTGGAACATGCGGGAGAAAGGAGAGAGAGAAAGTATGAAATTTTCTTCGTGCGTGAATAACGTGTGCCGCTTCCCCGAAGAGAATGAAGTTCACACACAAGCCTTAGAAAACTAATATTGTTTTTTTGGTTTTTGGAAAGAGCGTCTAGGGAAGGGTTGTTACATTATTTGAACCACATATTCGACTTGAGATTACACGCGTATCCGGTTGCTCTCTGGCACCGTAGGGCCAACGAATCTGGAACAATGTGCGTGTGTGTCAGAGGAATGTATAATGGAAGGCGCGTAGCGTGTTTTGGTTTGGTCGTGGCTGCATCTGAAGACCCAATCTTCTATTTGTCTTGAAAAAGTAGACCTGTCTTGGAAGTGTGTTTTTCATCCCTCGTTCTTTTGTACTTTCTCTCATAGTGAATAACCTCAAGTCCAAGTCCGTGAATTGGTTTCGAAATAAAGATCTGCTCAATCATGATGTAAGTCGTGGTGGGGTGAGCATTAAAACTGACATGACCACTGACCATGCCAAGAGTATTCTCAATGTCGCCATGGTCAAGAGGAATGATGGTGGCACATATCTCTGTTCGGCACCGCCCCTCAACGCATCTATCACAGTCCATGTACTCAACAATGGTAAGCCTTAGGACCTAAATTATCTTTCCCCACACCCGAATTAGAACTGAAAAGGGAAAAGCAATAATGTAAATAACATAGAAGTTCAACGGCATTGACAGGCTGTAAAGATTACTTTCAAAGAAAAAGAAAATTAACTTTGTTGAGGGGCTTTCGAGAGGTTACAAGAAGGATAATATTTTGACAACATGCACGTCACACTTTCTCCAAAAAGAGAAAGTCAAGATCCAACTCTCCCGCGTTTGTTGCGCTTCAGTCAGTGATTAGGCGCGTAAATGCGTTTCTCGTTTTACTTTCTTTTCTCTGAAAACTTTTACTCAACTTAAACCACATGGTGGTAATAAACTTTCACCAGAAAAGACAGAAACTTGACAAACTTTTTCTACGTCAACAAGTTCTTGTTTGAGTTTTGAAATGAAATTCTCACTTTCCGGAAAATCCTGGACAGTAATACTCTGACTGATAGCTGAGACTTTTGTGTCTTATTTGCGCCTAAAATCTACCAGTCCGTTGTATCAAGGGTAGAAAATACATTTGTTTGACAGCATTAGTATATTTCCTGAGCCTCTATGAAGAAAAACGTGTGTAAGAGCGACATGCGGAAATGGAGCAATAACGCAATAAAACCGAAATGGAATTTTGGGAGAGAGATTCCTATACATCCCTAAGCGTGCGGACTTATTCGATTCTGGTCGTCCATTTTCTTCTACCGCCTTTTGGTAAATATGATTTCTATGTTGATTTCCCTTGACAGGTGAGAATCCAGCAGAGCTCTATCACAACCCTGCCCAGAGACTCCTGTCATCTCCAATCCTCCAGGCAAACAACGTCTGGCGGTGTGCTGCTCTTATTTTTATACTTGTGGCCTACTCCATTCGATAAGAAGATAAACTCGGGAGATGATAAATTATTATTATAAACTTGTGTAATTAAGAGGTCGTCTTGTGTGTGAGAAATTGTCAGTGATACCTAATGTCAGAAAGGCCTGTTTAACAAATGGGAAAAATGTCAACGAAAAAATAAAAATTGTGTCTCAAAATGATGAAATACGTTTGCCATAAATTGCGGTAACTTTACAGCAGAGTTAGACTCAAGGAAGTTCAAAATGCACCGACCAAAGTACACGGAAGTTTGCCTTGCAATGTTAAAGAAGCTATGAAGCGTCCTTTTAGAATATGTGAAAAGTATTTCCCTTGAGAAAGCAATAGATCCTTTTAATGTTGACACTTGTCACCTCAAATTCAGTCATTTGTAATAATGTCTCCGTTTACTTGCCATGAGAATTGTAATTTGTTCTATTCAGACTGTTTCTACTAGAATTGAACCACAACATTTAAATTCGGCTGGATAGGTTTAGATTCGGTTAGGAAGGGCTAAGCAATTAACTCTAAGCTACAATTTACTCTCTTTAATTTGAAAGCCCATGAATTTCAGCTGAGCTTCCGAAAAATTTCAACTTTCCCTTTAATTCTTTACAGTGAGGAATTTTACTTGGCATACTTTCACCCACTTCAAGGGAAAGCATTCCTCTTACACTTGAAGTTATTTTATATTTTAGCAAAAACGAAAGTTGGAATGCAACTCACACCATCATTCATGAGACTTGAAGTTGTGCATAATAAATGATCCTTGGCATTCATCAAAAGCCGAGAGTGTGGAAATGAATTAAGAAATTGTATTTGCATATTATTCTTGACGCTTTGAGTGTCAAAATTAACACCCAAGCTTTCTCCACTTGTCAAGGAAAAGTCAGCCTGCGTCCATATAAAGTGACGGCCGTGGAGAAAATCTTTTCCAGGATTACACCCAGCTTAAAATATTAAAGTAGTAATAAGGAATATTATCCTTAGCATTAAGCCCTCACCGGGGGATGATTCCACTTCCGCCAGTTGGGCTACCGCGGAAAACGGAAACCAGGAGCTTCCGTGAAGCAGGTTTTAGCCGGCGGATTTTCGACGCTTATTTGTTATGCTTTTTACCTAAAGTGAAAGCTCAAAGGGCAGTGATGCATTAAGTGCAAGCCACGGGGCTCCCGCTTGGCTGATTCGGATAATGAATGTCATTTGTCATCCCATAATTTTCAGAGTTTATCAAAGAACTGGGAATGACACCCAGCTCATTTCCTTCATTAAAAATCATCAGCAAAGTTTTTTGAGTTTCTCCTTTTATAAGAAAAAGAGTGAGAGATTGTTTGAAACGCGTCATCTTTTATACAAAATGCGGGGGTGGAGTGTAGAATTATTAAAAAATGGAGATGTGAATCTTGAACTTTAGCGGCTATAGAAATGTTTTCTGTTGCAAATAAACCCGAGTTCAAGGAAAGTTGCAATCTTCTCGGAAGATGATTAGATGCTTTCTCTTCTGTTGAAAATAGGAAAGAAGGGCGGCATTCCTTGGCATGGTTTCAGCTTAATGGCTCACATCCGGCAGGGGGTCGCTTCGATTTCGTCCTCTTCTGTTTCGGGCTCCAACCCCGCATTAACTTTGGATTTTCTGAGCCATGGAACATAGATTTTATGAGCGTAATATGAGGATTTATTTAATAAAACTCCTCTTAGCTTAGCGTTCTTAAAACCCTTTAGAATCACGATCAAAACACCAAAAGTGCGAACAACCAAAAGTTTTTTGAAATTTCGATGGTGGTAAAGTCTACCTGTCTGCCAAGAAACTTCAACCCGTGTCCAATGACTTACAGCGTCAAACCGGAACTAAAAAGTTTTTTTAACGGTGGTGTGATTGACACCCGGAAACAAATAAATTACTTTTCATCTTAATCTTGGGGCGGAAGTGGAGAGTCTGGATGAATGACAAAGGTAAAGAAAAGGTTAAAAGTTGCTCACTTCGTAGACAATTGGGATGTATTGCCTGAGTTATTGATTGTTTTCCTCGCGAGACTACTGAACTTTCATTGAAAAAGCCCTGTGAGACTTTCTCCTGACGGAGTGCATTCTCTTGATGATTCCACTACTATCTTCTAACGAGGTGAAACTTGGCTCAATGCTACTACGAAACAAAAGCTTCCCTGGTTGCTGGAAATAGAAGGAAATGGCAGAAGCAAAATTTTTTTTAGACTTCTTTCGTCCCTTTCATTCTTTAGAATCAAAGTTTTTAAAACCAAGGTGACAAGAAGACACTGTGGAATTCAAAACTTTGTGCGAAAACGAATTGCATTTTTTTGAAACTTTCCAATGCTTTTACTTTTCAAATCCTGCAAAATTTCTCAGGTTACAAATTTCCAAGCATATGACACCAAGTTCCTTATAAGACGACAAGCTTCACGTTCCCGTTCTTCCATTTTAATTGGTTTTACAGAAACCTTTTCTTTACAAGAAAGTTGAAAGTTGAATCTTAAGGGTCGGGTGTAAGAGCAGGATGTTGATAAGTCCTTACGCTATGCTCATGTCTTTGTTTTGAACAAACGAAAGCTTAAATTGTCCTATGACATTCAATTTCAATGATAATGAGATTGATTTAATCGAACTTCGAGAAACTAGGTTAAAACAAGTTAAATTTTAACATTTGAAAGATTACAGGGGTTTAAATGTCAGCGACAGTATAGCCTACCCTTAAAACGATTTTGGTAGATTGGTTAAAAGCCCAAAGTTAGGATGGATTTGTGGTTACTGAGAAAGTGTGTAGGATTAAATGAATTTTACTTGTTTCTAGCGTGACTTAAGGGTGCGTAATAATATCGTTAAAAGGAACTTAAGTCTCCCGCTGTGTTTGTACTCGTCACTACCATGGCTCCTTCAAATGCCAGGCTTCCACATGTATAAATCGGGATTTGAAGGAATCGTGTGCGGTTCTGGGAAAGACATCTCGACGTGGAAGCGTGGAGAAAAGCACTTTCCCTTTGGATTCAGACTGAAATCCTGCTATCTCATCCCTGCAAACCGCCTGTTACAGTAACCCTAATAATAGTTGTGGTAATAATGTTGGTTAACAGATAGAACACAGAAACGATCATGGCGGAAAGGAGAGAAAGCTGTCGTATCTAAAACCCTCAATGACACCAGGCCACACTCTAGAAACAGGGAAGAAAAATGCTCTTTCAAAAGGAAACTGAATCAGATCCAGTAAAAAAGTAATCCGTTGGACTTTTCTACTTCATTATGGCGAAATTGGCTTCGGGAACGAACTAAAAAGAAAGCAGGGGAGAAAGCAAAGAGACGGAGTTCACCCAATTGTGTCAGCATAAAAGAGACTCTCACTCTAAAAGTAACAACCTTTAGCAGCTTTAAAAGAATAGGACTCCAAAAATACCGCAGTGCCCTTTGTCATGGGATTAAGAAAGAATTGGGTCACTGTGTTTTGACACCAAGAAGATTTGAAATAAACTTGCAACAAAAAATGTCAACTCTTTTCTCGTCTAGCTTAAATCCATTTTGTAATTGAAGCAATTAATCAATTCCAGTTAAGAAGGAGGCTTTTCCAGCTACTGGTTTTGGTTCAGTTAGCAAAGCAAAGCTAATCAATTTTGATGTTAAGAATATAGTATTTACATTTATTTCAATGTTATAATTTGATGTCATTCACAGTAAATGTTAGTCTCAGGGTTTCGTGGAATGATGCTATTTCACTTTAATCAAAAAATTCATTCATCCGAACATTGACATATCTCAACAAAAGGGAAAGTTTCCTAATACGCAAAATAACAAAACTTTCTCCATCATGTTGTTAATTATAAAACTAAAACTTACATTACATTGCGTGTAATTCCATTTGTATTCTCAGTGTTGGCTGCGTAATGAACATTTCGTAGGCGGAATCCGGCGGAATCCATTCGTTTTAAAAGTCTAAAGCCTCGTTTGAAATTGAATGAAGCATAAATTAAATCCCTACACACGGTAATGTTATTTACGACCAGAAAGTAAGGAAATGATGAAGCAATATTAAGATCATTGAGTATGCTCAATGGGATAAATCTTAATTTCCAAACAGTTTCAAATGCTCTTTAATAGAGTGGAAGAGGCTGTGTATAAATGTAATTATAACGTGATTAAATGGAGTATGCTGTAGAGACAGGATGGAAATTTGCATTTTTGGCCCATAGCCTTTCATCCCGTTGGTCTCATTACGGAATTCCCATTAAATTGCAAAAGGACTCTTCTCTCTCGAAATCCTTTCCGCCAGTCGCCGTATTGTAATTCAAACAAGATGGATGCTCTCACAATGATGTAAATGAAGATGAATAAAGACGGCCAAAGGAAAAGGGAGAAAAACTTTGTATACCCCGCTTGGAAAATCTTTTGGCACAACCCAGTTCCCCGGCATTGAATTTACATTTAACGTAAAGCGGTTGGAAGAAAAGGGCTGGCGCAATTCTAAAAACTTAAAAGGACGATCCCGTGTTCCTTTTTTTAGGGTGAAGCAAATATAATAGACAAACCCAGTAATATTTCCCAACACACTAAACTTCATAGATAATGACAAAGGGAGAGAGGCAGGGAACCTAAAATGAAAAGTTGCTGTCTCCACGTAAACATTTTATATTTAAAAATACACCACGAAAAATGGGTCCATCATTTTTAACAATGTCTGCCGCTAGGCTAGCCGTCAATTACGTATTCTCATTTCCTAAATTAAAAACTCCTTCTTGCATACAGGGAAAAGAGAAAGTTTAATTTCAGGAGAGAAAGGACCATAGCCTAACCTACATAAAGAATTCGAGCAGATCGCAGATCTTAGTATTGGAGGAAGATCGAGAATATTCCTTTGGTATTCTAATCGTATTCCAGAGGCGGAATCCAGGGGCAGCTCCCTGATCGGTTTCATAAGTCCAAGCATGGACGTGTTGTCTTGAACTTTCTCTTTGAAAGCCCTTGGAGAATGTCTGATCCAATTGGGATGCAAGGCCGGAATACGGTCGTCAGGAGCGGACCTTAGATCATAAAGAATGGACGAAAGCCATATTGACTCCTTGATTTCTGTCAGATTCCTTCTCATCATGTCTACTATAAAGTCCAGCATTGATCAAATCTGCTATAGGATTAGGCCTAACTTGATGACTCTGGCGCTTCTTTTAAGATGATCGCGTTTGACAAAAGGTTTCAAAGCTAGGCCAGCAGTCCAGGGAGCGGCGACATTTCGCATTCAGATTCCATAATGCCGGAGCCTTTCTCAAGTTATATGGGCTCTCATCATCTTTCCAAATGGGTATGGACTTGGTATATGAATTTTGGAACTTTAGGAAGTAAGCCCTCATAACTTTCTCATCTTCCTTCCTGCGTGGAAGCTAGTCGGCATCACTTCCTTTATGAGCTGATGTATGCCTGAGATAAGAAGAATTTGAAGGAGAAAGTTCCAAGAGCACTTTTGCCCTTAATTTTAACGACGAAAAGAATTATGGACAGACGACCTCTGAGCTTGGGTTAAATCCCAACCTGCTCAGCTTCATAAAAATTCTGACGTTGAGGGAGCTTAATTATGAATAATTTAGGACAACAGATAATTGGAGAAAAATGATCTTCCGAAGAGGAAATTGAGGTCAAAGGCCTGCGCTCTGTTGTTCTCATTGAGTATTGTAACCCTTTGCTCGTTTGTACAAGTGTCGTGTGAGAGCTTGACAGTTGGTACGGGCATAACCCTGTGATTAATTTAGCTTGTAATTAAACCTGAGTCTAGTGCGCCTCTGCACTTTGCCATATATCAGATTTCCATTTCATGTAAGGGAAGCAGAGGCTGATTTAATACCCGGGAGGAAAGGGATAAAATTAAAAGGATTACGAACCCTTGAAATTTCATTTCAAGAAGAGGTCCACATTAATCTCTAATTAGGGAAGAAGATGGTACATGCAGTTTGTCTAGAATGCCCTAAGGTACGAAAGCTTCATGTTTCCTTTAACCATTAAAATGAGATCCCCCGGTTTTTGATCCATGTCGCTTTATTATTGGCCAATTTCAAACAAACAAGATGAACATTTCTCAACATGCGGAAGGGAAAAGCTTATTATACATACGCATAAAGCCCAAATTCCTTTTACTACTACCCGTCTGTGTATTCAGAAGCGCTGAAGGACGTAAAAGACTCTAAAATTGAAGCCCATTGAATTATTTTTTTCTCTCTCCAGAATTTTAATATCTGGTAATAGATTCGCAAATTTCCTTCTTGAACGTGCTCTCAAATTGTAAATTGGGATCCCCCTCACAAGTACCACTGGATTTGGTGAGGGCTTCATCCCGTCTGTAGTAGTCCGGAGCCTTTTCAGGCAGAGGCGAACTATCCCAAATTACCGAATTTTTCCAATTTAGTTCAGGGAAGGAATACAAAGTATCCCATTGGTTGGTAATTTCCCTCTGATCGTTCTTTGTTTCACGCTTTACTAATTGTTGCTGTCTAGACGCTTCTTGTCTTTTCAATTCCTCTTGCATCCGGAGATTGGTGTGCATCGCGCTTCCGCTGTAATAATCCTGTCCCGAAGACTGCTGAGCCGGGTATCTCGCTACCGGTAGAATGACGTCGGAAACTGTATTTTTGGATGACACACTTGACGACATTTCTTTAATAATTGGGATGGTTGTTGATCCCGGAACTTCTGAATTATGGTGGTAGTGATGCTCTTGCTCTTCTCGGAGCTCCATTCTGGATCCGGAGCGTGACAAAGGAAGATTCAATGTCCTATGAGCAGCAACGGAATCCGGTTTTGAAGAGGATCCCTCCGGTTGTCCCAAATATCTTTCAACTGCACGACGCATCTTAATACAGTCGGGACAAATGCGTGCATGATAGCTGCAAAAAAATGGAAGTTATGGAGGTCATAAATCATGTCGGAATTGGATCATAATGAATTTGCACGTACTGCTCCTCACAATATGGCTCTCCTTCAAATTCATAAAACGTATTCTCATCCAATTGCCGTCTGCACTCCTGCTCTCATATATTGCTTTAACTCATAATATTCTTCAGAAATGAAAAATTACTTTTACAACTTACAGTACACCGGAAACAAGTCTCGTGCCAGTCCACACCGAGTGCAAAGAGATAAACTTGATTTGTAATCGGGCGTCGACAGCCTTTGCATTTCGGTGCGAATAAATTCATGTAGCAATCCTCACAGTAGCTGTTCGTATCATGCTCGTAGAATGCTGATTCCTTCAATTGCCTGCTGCAATTCTTGCATCGGAAATGATCCGGATGGTAATATTTTCCCATAGCAAACACCGCTTGCTACAAAACGAAAAATTTTTTAATTAAAAACGTACTTACTTTACTACTTCCATTTCCTCACGTCACGAATGGCCTGGTGGCAACTTCCACAACGCTCCGAAAAGAGATTATGGAAGCAATCTGGACAGAATATTTTCCCATTTCGTTCTTTAAAATCATTCGGTGACAATTTCCGGTTGCAATTATTGCACGAAAAGTGGTCAGGGTGCCAAGTTTGTCCAAGTGCTTTCACCACTTCCTGCGTTCCAAAAAAAGATGAAAGTCGATTTGGCTTTATAAGGAGCTTCCAAGAACTTCAGAATTCGTACCCCGACAATTGGCTGTTTGCATCCATAACATTTGTGGGAAAAGAGATGATGGTAGCAATCAGGGCAGTAGGCCAAATTGTTCTTTTCCATGAAATTATTCGGGTTGAGTCCTCGCTGACACTCTGCGCAATTGAAGCAATGCTTGTGAAATTGTTTCCCCATCGCATTTACAGGATCCTGTTTACATATCATAAAGAAAGATTAAATGAATAATTCATAACGTAAACCGATCCATTCAAGATGGATTGGAAATTTCGACATATTTTGGCACAAATAATCAACAACGCGTTCGAACTCGTTTGAAAACGAGTTCATTGGCCCAATTTCTTCCATACCCCTGTGCTTATTGGTTTCTTGCAAGATGCGCATTTTGGTGAATAAATCCGATGGTAGCAGTCCGGGCAGTAGAGTTTATTACTTTTCTCCATGAAGTTTTTTGGATCGAGATTCCTATGACAGTCACTACAGCAGAAGCAGTTTCGGTGATACGGCTTTCCTCCCGCGCCGTTTACAGGGTCCTAAAACATTTGATGGTGTTCTGATAAGGTTCAAATGACACATTCCCTTCTTTCTTTTTCGAAAGTATTTCCAAAAATGCTTTCCCTACCCCTGTGGTTATCGGCTTCTTACATCCGGCACACTTGGGAGAATAAATATTGTGGTAACAATCAGGGCAGAAGATTTTGTTTCCTTTCTCTTTGAAATTGCTAGGAGAAAGTGGCTTGTGGCACTCATTGCACGAGAAACAGTTTTTATGGTAGGGCTTCCCTCCCCCGACGACGGGATCCTATGACCCAATTATACAAATCCAGGTCAAAAGGTCATTTGTCATTTCAGATATTCATACCCCTGTGGTTATTGGTTTCTTGCAAGAGGCACATTGCGGTGAATACAGATTGTGAAAGCAATCGGGACAAAACAAGTTACCATTCTTTTCCAGGAAATTGTTTGGGTTTAGTGGTTTTCGACATTCATGGCAAGATAAGCAGTGACGATGGTAAGGGCGTCCGCTGGCATTAATTGGTTCCTATAATGTTGGACATCAAAAAAGAGAAAGTTTAGTGAAAGTTTGGACACAATGGGTGGAAGGAAGGAAAAATTTTTGACCAACTTCGATTATCGGCTTGAAGCATTTTGTACATTTTGGTTTGAATAGATTATTGTAGTCGTCTTCGCAGTAGAGTTTTCCACCCTTTTCAAAATATCGTTTTGGATCCAGTGGGCGTTTACACTTGCAACAGTTAAAACAAGCCTTGTGAAAGTAGCGGTCCCCTGCTTTCACATAATGCTAGAATTTGTCAGAATTTGATTGGCTAAACATATTGGATTATTTGCTCAAGTCTCAAGTTGAGTAGTATAATTTACTTCTCCAAGGTAGTCTCCGCAGTGATGGCATGGCGGTAGGAACAGTTGACTGTGACAACTGCAAAGGGAATTAGACACATATGCTTTCGTTTACTTTATAATTTGAAGCTTGTACTTATTTGTAGGTTTTACGGTAATTACTTTCGACAGTAGGGACTTTCATCATGGGCCTTGTAATAAGCAGGCCTCAATTCTACCCCACAATTTGTGCAAAGAAAGCAGCCTGGAAAGACACACAAATTATACACGCACATGAGTCATTAATTACTTATTCAAAATGCAAACAAAAGTGTTAATTTTTTTGCCAAAAATAACTCACCTGGACAGTACATTTTCTCACAGGCAGTAACCATCTAAGGATAATTAGTTTAATTTTCAGAAAATGAAGTGCAAATAAAATTAAAATTAATACCGATCCGACGATGAAATTTTTACAGACGCAGCAAGGGCCCTATTAAAATCGTATAATAAATATTTGCTTTCACCAAAATCTAACGGTGAAAGCCAGCTTTCCTTGGACTTTAGGCTAAAGGATTCTCTTATTGTAGTTGCTTACCTTGTGAATTGGTGGTGTGTACTTGTAATCCAAATGGTAGCTCGTAAATTTATGATCCTCTGCGGAATCATTGATGCCGAATTTGACCTCATCTTCGGACTCTGCGGCAAACGGTGTTTGAGACGCAATGTACTTTTTCCTTGCAATTATCGGCGAAATTGGTGATGCGTTTGCATCTGGTGAGGATGGAGGCAGGAGCGTGTTAACACTCAAGGGTTTCATTTTCCCTTGATTGTGACGCTGTTGAAGGTAATCCCTAACGACCGGCATTGTTCCCAGTGCTTAAGGATTACTGAAGATTATGGTAACATATAATTTAATTAACAATTCCCCTGATGATGATGCTCGGCCGAGTGTAAGAGAACAAAGGAAGCAACGCCACTGGAAGCTAATTTCTAAAGCACCCACTACGCTTATGGTCAAAACTAGAATAAGAGCGTTGACAGTCTTAAGAAGATGATTGTGAGGCCAAGAACAACAGGAGGATACTGAAAAATAATCAAAGTGGTTCCTTCATGGAACTAAAAATATCACAACGGGCGTATCTCCAATTCCTTCAAGAAGAAGATTATTACATGAATTTGCAGCTCACCCAAGTTTTCATATTGCCGTTGAGAGGTATCTGAACACACCTAAATTCAACATGTTTTTTTTTTATTTTAAAAAACACCTACGCTTCTTGGCAAACTTGACCTTGTGCCATACATCCCTATAAAACCTTACCTGACCCTCTAACGTCAATCATGCAAAAATCCAAAAATAAATTACGGAAGAAAGCCATGTGGAGCACCGTGTGCAATTTTTTGTCTTACGCCAAAACACCGAAAAAATTGGCAACCGCTCAACCCTCATTACACTCGAACATGCATAGCTCGTGGGATTGAAATTTGAAACGAGATTCGAGTGTGTGTGATGATTGAAGAAAATTCGTAGTGTTTTAGATGTCTCCTTTGTGGTGTGGGTTTGTTACTAAAATTAATTTCTTTTAAGTTTGATCTCTCTTGGCAGAGAAACGAGGAAAACAGTTTCGTTTTTCGTAGTTCATCTCTGACTATGCTGCTATGAGATGAAACACACTTTTGAAGCTGAGGAAATGGGATTAGAAAAGCCTTTTGCGTTCTAACATGCGTCCAATGTAAATAAGTATCAAAAATCTCTTTTGCTTGGAAATAAATGAGTCAGCAGCAGAAGGAAGATCCAGAAATTGAGAGGAGCATCGAAATTAATGAACTAGAAACAATCTTCCGCCCTTCGCTTGAGGAAATCTAGAAATCTCTCTCTACCACCGCCATGAAGATCCGCCATTACATCCCGTATACAACAAAGAGTTGTTTCGGTTGCAGGGTGGGATATATTTATTCCTCTGCAAAGCGTTTCAAAACTGACATTTCAAAGTCTCAATTTCCCGAAACCGGCTTTGAAACTTAGTTCCCGATACTCCGAGTTCCCGAAAACTGTATTGAATTCACCACATCCTGTCATCTTCAGTTAAACAATGACATTGATCTTGTTCATTAGCAACCTGGAAATTAGATTGATAGTATCATCACGTCGAATATCATCCCAGGCAGGAAAGGCCCGAAGGGATCATTTGTATGCGACCATGAGTCCCGGGCATTTGATTGAAATCAGGTCACCAGGTCGAAGGCATAAACAACCAAGAATTATACAACTCCTTCGCTCCTCTGGTGTTTAGACTATAAAACTTTTTGCGTGGGTGAACTCAAAAGCTGGCTTCTGCTTTGTGTTTTAAGGAAAATATTTTTCTTTATTTAAAGACCAAAAGGTTTTCTTCTTTGGAGAAAGTAAAAGATCACAAAAGCTTTCTTTGACAGAAGGCACTCACGTCCTTTCTATTATAAGAAGATATTCCTTTCCTCTTTGCAAAAAAAAACTACGACAATAGAAAAATCTAGAAGATAGTGAATCCTTTAGATGTTACACGGCTACTGTGGAGAGTAACAAAAACGCAATAACTAAGGTTGTGTACGAGTAGCATGTTTAGTGAAACCTTCGTCGAATGGACGAAATATTTAGACTACTCTTGGAGAATTTCTTTTCCATTTGCGGGTTTCCTTTCTCCAATGTCCTATAAATCTTCCGGGCTGAACTTTTGTGGACCCATTAGATCCCTCATAAAATTCCTCTCATGGTGAATAATCCTTGCCACCAAAGGCGTGTGTGTACCGACCAAAAACTAAAATAAGCAGTAGAAAACAGGATGAACGGGCGTAATCATAATACTGTGTGGGTGAAAGCGGACTTTCACCAAAAATGGAGGTTTCGTCTTTTTGCAAATATCAAAAGTACACCCGCATCAGGGTGCAATTCACCACCTCAATTCATAATCATCAAATGCCTCGCTGGACAGAAGTTGTTAGTGCATTACAGCGTGGTCGTATTTCCTCTACGGAGAATAACACGCTTCCCTGGTGGTTAGTTATCCCCTTCAAAGCTCCCAAAGTCTAATCCCTTTAGATCCTCTACTGACGTTGTCTATAATACAGAAAGAGGTGATCCAATTTCATATTTCTCAGAGACTACAAAACACAAATAAAGTCCAGCAAGCTACTCTACACGTTTAGATTACCAATCCTAATGTAATAAGCTTAAGCCTATACTCAGGACGCCATTTAAACTTTCTAAATGTTTGAACAAGTTTCTCAGCTTTAGAATCTTTTGGGAAATATAGTTCTCAGGAATTATTGACATTGAATATAGGAAAGAATTATTTATTTGAGTGTGACCATTTCATATCGGGTTGGATCCAAGTATTTTTGCATTAGTACTTGCTTCAGTTTCCGGAACTTGCCTATTGCCCCATTGTGATAACAGTATGTCATCTTTTGACAACTGGATTTGTCCGAGTGAGTCTCGTCGATAACAAAATACGTCCCTTTAAATTTGGTTGAAATGGAAAGGCTCTGAGGCATTTCCATTGGATGATCGTTTTGTCAAATCAGAGTTCACCCTTCATTTCTTTAAAAGGTTTCTTCCCCAAGGGGTTCGCTCTTTGTGTCCCACTTCAATCCAAATACACTACTGCCACACAGTGCAAAAACGACAAGTTCCATTACCACCTTAACACTCCACCAGGCAAGAATGTCACCTAAAGGATCGATATGAATTCCAATGTAGGTTATTGCAGAATAATATTGAAAAGTCCTCAAAAAGTAGGAAATTCTTTTAGGAAAATCCATACAAGAATTCTCTTGTGGGCGGAGAAAGGAGGTGAGGAGAAAGCTATTAAACTTTTCCAAAGTTTTCTAATTTACTTTTCCTGATATTAATCCATCGTCAACAGGTCTTTTGTTTGATGGTTTTTAATCTTGGAATCAATCGAGTGTACGTGTTAATGATTCCCTTGCCTTTTGTAGAACTTAAAACTAAACAGGACTTTTGCAGGTGGCTCCGTTGTTTCTGAAAATGTCCTCTATGAGACTTTGGATTTATGATTTACGGCCAAGATCATCAATTGTATTCAATTCATTGTTCCAGATTAGTCGATAGTGGCCCTGGAAAAGGACACTGGAGACAGATGGGGAGCATCTGAATGAGTTTTCCAGCCCCACCGTAGAATCAAGGAGCATTGAAGCGATGCATCCAAGATAACAAGGGGTTGGGAGTTCCAGCAGATTTTCATTGGACCAGGAGCCTAAGCGTCAGATGCGAAGGCCATAATTCACTGTCCTGTAACTTCTCCCTCATAACTTCTCCACTTAACTCTGGAAAAAGATGCATTTCCTCATCCTCTGGAATTGAGGTTATCCTATAATTTGGGACAACAACGGAACAAAACAAGAAGCAGACTTTGCAGAGTTTCCTATGGCGTAATAGAGAATTGCAAAATGGATATTTCCAGCTAATAAATCAAGAAAAACTACCGTATAATTTTTGCATTCAGGGATACAAAGGTCGTTAACTAATGCAGGGAATTGCTGAAAATTCTCATTAGTACACGGTTGAAAATCACCAACCTTGAAAATTCTTGTGATGAAAAAACGTATAAACTTAAAGTAACGTTTGCGTAAATAAGTCTTTACAAAACTTTTGCAAAAAGTGCAAAAGTCCGACTTTTACAAAAAAGAAATGGAAAGCGTACTTGAAAGGTCAAAAGAATCTCATTATTTTTCATTCCTAATCAAAGTCAGTTTTCATTCAAAGTTGTTTCTCATGATGCCACTTTTACAAAACCAGAAAAGGAAACGCCGTTGGAATAATTTTAGCTTTTTAATTCATTAACATGGAAATCTCTATTCAAGAGTAGAGTGGAAATTTTTTTTAAATTAATTTGAGTTCTTCACTCGTAGAGTGTAGTTTTTGTAATACTTTTAAAAAAGAAAAAAATCTGTCTCATCCAATTTTTTTCGGTTGAGGGGATAGTAATGTATCTGAACAAAGTTTGCATAAAACTTTGTGCGTTACTGAGCTTATCCCGATTTAATTCAAGGTCTGTTGAACATAAAAATCCCATTTATACTTCCGAAATTACAAAGAGGGGAGAAAGTTATGGGCGTGTATCATCGATATGAGTGCCACAGAGACTAATAATTTCAGTCTTCTTCCTGGTGGATTTCACTTCCTGTCCTCTCAACCGGATTTTGACAACTTTCTCCCGTTTTCACTTGATATTTACAAACAAAAACTTTGGGATATTGTTTACTGTTGAAAGAAGAAAGAAGAAGTATAGGGTTTTGTACATTTTGGAAGGACTTTAACTTCGACAGTTTCTCGCTTCTTTTATGGTCCTCTGCCACTGCTACTGCCACTGGGTAAACAGGGAAAGAAAGTAGGCGGAAACAAAGGAATTTCCAGCAGCACCATCAAAGACTTTCTCCTGTCTCACTTCCGACTCGGCGGCTTTTTCCCTGCCACGATCCATTCTAACGTTTCTACTCTCATGTGTACTTGGCCCATCCTTGAACATCAATGAATTTAACTTTCTGCTCCTCAAAATATGAAAGCACAATGTGCCAACATTCCATGATATATTTCATGACAGCTCGGTGATGAGAAACTTTTTCGGGGAGAAAGTTTGACCTCGAAACTTCATTCCATATCAACATCAAAGAATGTGTTGACTCGAATAAAAAAAATTGAGGAAGAAACCAAATACGCGTGAGGATGCGTTTAATTCATTTTTGGTCCAAAAATACTCGAAAACAAGCTTTGTTTTTTTTTAAATTGTGAAAGAGAATGATCATAGTCATCAACCCTGGATTTAGAAGAGGTGAATTAGTTTTTAAAACCAAAGGGTTCATCCTTTCACATAAATTTTTTAAATGAGTCCTCCTTGAACATTGAATTAATCCTGCTTGAGTCCCCTTATGAACCCTTTGAAGAATCACCAAAGAAGTGGGTTGGAAGCTGAAACACTTTTGTTGTCTTTTCCCCCCACTTCCCGTCAAGTGTTTCACTTTCACTTGACTTCTTTCTAGATGGAATGTGAGCCTCAGCGAAAAGTGCTTTTACTCACTTTTACGAATTTAAGACTTAGCATTAAAAGGAAAAAGTAATTGAAGGATTTCAAATTGACGAGAGACCAGAGTGACCGGGATCTCATTTGAAGTGGATTCTACAAATGGATCACAGAGAGAATTCAAAATATCAAGTTCTAGTGAAAAGGCTCTAGACTGCAAATTCAACCAAGTGCGACATTGTGACCTAAAAATTACAAAAGTCCGAGTTTTGTCTCCAGTTGCGGGAAATGTTTCCTTCTTGTTCTTCAAGGAAGTTTTTCATTACATGGAATTAATTTTTTCAGAGTTCTGCCAAAAGAACTGTCGTCAAGAACATGAAAGACGCGGAGACTGAGAATGCGCTGGTGCCCTTCCCGTGAGACACATTGAGCTGACATGATCAGGAATCCTTTTAATTCTTCCCTTGTGTCTCCCAACAAAGACTTTCTTCAGAAACAAAGTCCAGGCTCAAAGGTTCCATCTGAGGCGGAAATTGAACGCTTTTGTGGGTTAATGTAAGCTCGGGAAATACCTCACGGATGCTTTCTTTGAGGATAATCTTAAAGGAATTCTAAACAAAAGAAAGCAAGGACAATAACAACCATTTCCGTGTGAAGACAAATTACGTAGAAACTCAGCAAAAAACCACGTACATCACACAACCAGCAAAGAGACTGTCACTAGATTTAACTCACGGCTGAAATGAGCAGAGCAAACTTTCTAATTGTGGTAGGCTAGAAGTAGCAGACTGTAAAAACAGTTTAAATGAATTGCAAATTAGCATTGGCGTAAGCAAATTAAGGCCAAAGAGGTCAGCAAAGTTTATAATTTTGAATTATAATTTTATTTAAGCCAATGTTGCATTAGCCTAGTCAGAACCTTTAGGTAGGCTACCCAGAAGCTTTAGGTAGCCTTTGATAAGGTCGAATTCTGATTTCAGTACATCCGTCATCGATGTCAATTCTAATATAATTTTACCGGTAGCATTTGGTGGGAGTGAATTCAACTCAATTTCTAAGTCGTTTCTGATGTCATGGGAAAATGTTACAATGAAGAGGTCATATGCTGTAGTGACTTCATTGAGGGTCAACGCTCGATCTTCGATAGAAGCATAAATAGCCTTCACACTCACTCCAATGACCTTGTATTTGACTACCAGATAGTCACTGATGTCTTTTCCTATCGTGGCGTCGGCGCGGATGGCTGTCTCGCTGATGTTCTCTTTGCCTTTCACAAGTCTAGTCATCGCCTTGTCATGGTGCTCTCCGATCCTTCTCCATATTAAATCGACTTCAATTTTAGAAAAAGTAATTAAATTATGGTTGTTACGGTCTATGTTCTTATGACCATACCTTGTGCAGATGTGACTGCGACTATGGCAAATACGATTAGAATTCCTTTCATGATGATGTGAATGAATTTAACGATACTGATTTTCAGTGTCGAATTGAAGCCTATTTGTATTAAAGCTCTTACAATATCAGACCGGAAAACGTAATTTTTGGAGCACCAATTGAACATACTTCCTGTGATAAGTTGTTTTTTCGAATTTCAAAGTCTCCAATCCGAGCAGTTGATATATTACGATAATAAAAAATCAAATTGGAGTAAACTAAGATAAGTATAATCTTGACGCTTTGATTAAACAGTCATTATAAATTAGCACGTGTATTTTTTAACCTATGACGCCGCTTTCTATTAATTATAGCTAAATTGAAAAATTAAATTGTCAGAATGGCAAATAAAAAGAATGAATAGAATCGCTTAAACAGGCATAACTATTTCAAAATGATGCCCAACATTCGTATATTGTGCGAATCACGTCTACATAAAATGCTAGCAGCCAGTGCATAGTATCAATCCTATGGTTAAATAAATTGAACCATTACTAACATTTTTAACAGACGGCCTGCAAAAGCTAACTCATAAACCCCACTAGGTGGGTTGGACGTGGTTAACAGTGACTATAGGCCAATCAGCAATCCACTTCCGGCTTTAAACCAAAAGCGGAAATGACTGCTAAGTCTATAGCGACTTTTCTGACCTTAGTTTAGAATTCAACCAAAGTGTTGGCGGCGACGGTTCTCAATGGTTCAAGGCGACAAAAATTAGCTAAAAGGAAAGAAAAAGTTTACTTCAAACAAAGAGAAAGTTTTCCTTCCTTCGAAAATGGAAGAGAAAGTCATTAGAAAATCATGAGATTTTCTGCCGTACCTTCTCCTCACGTTTTACATCAGTCTTATTTTTTTTCTAAAAGAACAAAAAACTTTCTCTATTTCTCATTTATGAACATAAACTGCATCATCCCGTGCTTTCTCTGCGGTGGATTTTTCATTAAAAATCCTCCCCTACCTTGATAAAAATGGGATTCAATCTATGAGGTTTTTGTCTGTACGAAAACCAATTTGTAATAACCTTTGAAAATCAATAAGCTTTAAAGCCAATGTAGGGCGTGTCCAGTACAAATTTTTTTAATTTTGGCAAAGAAATCTAATCTCAGAATGGAAGTTCTTTTTTTGCAAGGAAGTCGTCACGTTTTCCCATCATGACGGCCAGTCTTCTTCCCAAAGGTTCTCTACAGATAGTGGACGCCCTTGAACAATTTTGCACTCGTGTGTCCACAATTTGTCAATTGGAAGCTTTGCTTTGAAACAATTTACTATAAAGTTTAACCTGTTTTCATTTAACATGGCAAAGCTTTTCCGCATGTCGGTGTGCATAATAAAACAAATGCTAACCTCTCGATAATTAAGCAACTGTGGTTATTCCTCTTTTTTTTCCTAATCGCCATGATTCTGAAGATGGTCCCAATTTTTTCCTTAACTGAATATAGGTACTAAGCAAATTCTTTTTTCCTTGTCTTTTAGCAATATTTATCATTAGTTCTAGACTGCCTTTCCTCCTAGGAGCATCAACTTCTGGAGCTAGTCTTTCCCCAAAGTTTAGTTTTAGAAGGCATTTTTGTACTCAAAATTTTAGCCACAATGACCTCCAAAATTGCACAAACTTATCAGCGTCAAGTGCTCCATGCAGGAAACATTTTTAACCTCAAGGAAGGGTCAGAGGAATCCATTTCCCCGTCGGATAGGTCAAATTCTTCAAACGAAACGGGTAACAGGAGAGTCATTCATATTGACTATGATGAGATCTTTGGCGACATACGACCGCTTGGGTTGTGGGAGGAAGGGACGGATGCGTTGTCGCTCATCAAACAACCAACGCCTACGAGGTCACCAGAATATGAGCAGCTTGTCCGTGGCCTTCATGTGAGTTTTTCAGTTCTTAGAACGATTCTGTGGAACGATGATCCTGTGGCTTCTGACCTTTATGGCACGCGTTGTCCACACGGAAAGATAATAATATTTGCAAATCATTTTTTTGCAGGATGACTCGATTGAATATTTCCCTAGGAGGAGGAGGGGATGCCACCGTTTCACAGCATCAGTAATCCGGAATTTGACTGCGGATTTCGACGCATTGGCTGATAACACTGATGATGAACCTATGCGGGGAATGAGTCCAGCCAGGTTTCTTCAAGTTCCGAGCTATGATAACTACCTGAATGAATAGTAAGGAATTAGTCAGGATTTAGTATATGACCAAGGCATAAAGGAAAAAACGTTACATTTGACCTTGGTGTTTTTAGTGGGAAAGAGTCAACCAGCAGACTGCTGAGGATGGGGAAGGCTGCTGAAGTTGATGATGGCTACGGAAGCCAGCAGACACTCAGAAGGAAACCTATGCCAAAGCATCTACATCGAAATGATCCCAGGACTGAACGTAACAATAATCACCCGGCTGAAAAGAACTGCATAATTTTCTAAAAAAAGCACAAAAAGGAACCTCGCAAAAAATACTAAATTTTATAGTCATCCTTTTAAAACAGAGTAACTTAAACTTTAAAAACGCTCAATTCTTATAGAAACTTTCGTATCGAGTAAGAGCTTTTAGTTTCAAACATTCCAATGATTTCACATCCATGGAATGATTTTAATCACAAGACCCCTTTTCGATTAATCTTGTACTTTTCTCACTTAATTTTACATCACGATAAAAATAAATGAACAAGTAACCAGTACAATTAATCAAGTTGTAAGGAAAAGGTACAAGAGTCCTTTCACGAAATAGAATATCTCTGACCCACCTAATTTCGATTGACCATAAATTCGATCCACAAAGGTAATTGGAACTTCCCCAATTGTGTAATTTAATTTCCTGGCTCGGATCATCATTTCCATTTGGAATGCATACCCCTTGGATACAACGTTTGAAATCAACTTCTCAAGGACTTCCTTCCTGTACAACCTGTTGGAATGAATTACACAACCCTTTAATTATTCAGGTTTTGCATAGGAATGGGTCTTAGTATGCACGCAGTACCTGAAACTTCCGGTAAGGTCAGATAGTCCTGGAGCAAGTAGCACCTGGGTCACGTAGTTCCCCCCTCTGGAGATTAATTTACGTTTGAAGTCCCATCCATATACGCCTCCGGTCCCTTCATATCGCGTTCCAGTGACGATATCCAGGTTGTCCTTCTCTTGCAGAGCAATAAACTGAGGAATAAACTTGGGCTGTAAATAGAGACACAGATTTTGTATCAGCAATACAATTCAAGTACCCAGAATAATCCAAAATAACCCCTACATGGTGAGAAAGGTCAGCATCCATGATTATAACAAAGTTCCCAGTGGCATGTTTCATTCCATGGACATAGGCAGTTCCTAGACCCAATTTGGAAGCACGAGGTCGGAGTACCTATAGTAATGATAATAGCTTCATTAAAACATGGTTAATTGGTTAATTTCAGGCAATTTACAATTTTTGAGCTGCCATATATGCTTTCCAGTTCTTTCGCAACTTCCAAAGTTCCGTCAGGACTTCCGTCATCAATTACAATCACTTCATAATCCAGATTGCTAAATAATTAATAAAACTTGATGTAATTCAGGAAAGGGTAAGTTAAATTAGTAAATAGATTAAGTTACCTTTCCTCCATATACTTGACAATCAGCCAGATGATAATGGGCAGGTTTTCTCGCTCATTGTACGTAGCCAAGAGGATGGAATACTTGTTCTTCTGCTTCGTAGGACCCATTGTTGTGAATTTAATTGTTCCAAGTTTAAGTAAATTAAAAGTTGCTTACAGAGAAAACAGCTGTCAACCACACGACCGACCTGACTTGTTGAATTGCACCATTGTAAACGGGTGTAACCAAGTATCGAATGCAGGGAGTAATGAGGTATCGATAAAATGTTTCATGCGTGTTGCTTACCAGAGGTTACATTAAGGTCACCAAACATACCCATTGATAGGCTTTTGACTCATTATAAAAGTCAACCAAAGGTCACTTTGTCATGTTCATTTGTAAAGCCTTTGATTAGTACTATTTAACAACGCTACAGTCTGTAAGTATTATTCATAAAGTTGTTGGCAACCATTGCCTCTGACCCGGAGGTCACCTTGAAGGCATATGGTAGGCCTAAGTCTAACTTTGAACTTATATTTGACATTGTCACTCAGAATGGCCCCAATGGACCGACGGACATACAGGTGGACGCTATAAAGTAGCGTTTGCAACACTTTCGACAAAAGAGCATCCCTACATCCAAGACTGTCTGATTCGTTTTGTGGTTTGACAAGAATTTCATTTATTATTTATAAAATTCGATTATAGTAAATAATTTTGTAAATAATTGTTACTCTTTTGACATGTTAATTGACAGTATATGTCACGGCCACTTTTTGTCTCTGGTTAGGGCCACTTCACTGCAAACTATAAAAGTTTTAACATAGAACATATACAATTGGTTTCGTTTGCTACGGTACTTGATATCCTTGTAAAAATACCCATCTCATTTTGGCTAGAATTCAATTCAAAATTAATAAATATTTAAAATAAACTTATACAAGACAAATAATAGTTAGTTTATAAATCTTTTAATGCAAACGTGTAATTGGAAGTAGACTATGCAACGTCAAATGAAATACCATTGAATTTATGAAATATTTATGAAATATTTACGAAACCCAAAGCAGGTAAAATTTTTTATTTGACGTAATCTGGGAATTAGCGTAGTGCCGGCTTTTGACAGATTTCATTTGAACTTCCCGCGTTGAATTTTAAAATGTTTACAATCCGATAAAAGTTCATTGACCATATTTTGCTTGGCTGTCAGCTGCTGACGTTTTTGGTGTTTGATACTGTTTGTCAGGTCACAGGTCACACGGCGTGGTTCCTACGATTACCCTCCTTCATACGGAACAATGGAAGACACGAATCTGGGAAATGTAGATGTGGTCAAAGCTGTCATTCTAATTGGAGGCCCCCAGAAAGGTTAGAGTTCAATCTCAACTGGAAACTATTGAATCCACTAATTGAAGATTTTATTACACTTTACAGGAACCAGGTTTCGTCCACTCTCGCTCGATGTTCCGAAGCCTTTATTCCCAGTGGCAGGAGTCCCTCTGCTCCAACATTTAATCGAATCTTGCGTCACGGTGCCTGGAATGAAGGAAGTTCTTATCCTTGGATACTTCCCATCTGATGATATCAACCCGTTCTTAACTGAAATCGGACCAACGTATAAGGATATACGGATTCGCTATCTCCAAGAGTATACGGCACTCGGGACTGCAGGAGGGATTTTTCACTTCAGAGATCAGATCAAGTCAGGGAATCCATCCTGCTTTGTTGTCATCAACGGCGACGTGAGTGGTGATTTCCCACTCAGAGAAATGCTAGGATTCCATCGCGAAGCTTCTGAGAAACCTGTCAAGCCACTAGTCACGATGCTGGGTACAGAAGCTACTCGCCAACAATCAATCAACTACGGCTGCATTGTCGAGAACAAAACGACGCACCAAGTGGTACACTTTGTTGAAAAGCCAAGTACTTTCGTCTCCACCCTCATAAACTGCGGCGTCTATATTTGTAGCACGGATATCTTCCACGTCATTTCAAAAATAAGACACGCCCGACAGGAGTCACCTTATGAGTGAGTTTTTCTTTCAAAATTTTAAATCAAAAAGTCTAAAATGCTCATCCTGTTCTATGTTATAGTGGAGAAACAACTCTTGAGCAACTTGAATCGATCATGATCGAACGGGATATCATCATGCCCTACGCAGGGAAGCATAAAAGCATTTATGTTTTCCAAACGAATCGAATGTGGTCTCAAGTGAAGACAGCTGCCAGTGCGATATATGCCAATAGACAGTATTTGGAACTATACGGTAGAATCCAACCTAGTCGTTTGGCCAGGCCCAAAGGAAGCGGAGATGCATCCTCATTCAAAATAATCGGGGACGTTTACATTCACCCTTCAGCTAATATTAGCTCCAACTGCACCGTAAGCTTCAAACAATTCAGCTAATGAATATAAACTTCTAAAGCATGTGCATAACTCGTAGATTGGACCGAATGTCTCGATTGGGAAAAACGTTGTAATTGGATCTGGCGTTCGGATTCGGGATTCAATAATACTTGGTGACGCCACGATTGAAGATCATAGCTTGGTTCGTTACACAATAGTCGGGTGGAGTGGATACATTGGGAAATGGAGTCGGGTCGAAGGTACTCCCTCAGATCCAAATCCAAACAAGCCCTTTGCAAAAATGGAGAACGTTCCGTTGTTCAATCAAGAGGGTAAACTAAACCCTTCAATCACTGTTCTGGGTGAGTGTTGCTAAATTACCAACAATGTTTCAAATTATACGTAAAATAAAATCATTCTAATTTTGCAATTTTAACTTTCACAGGTTGTCACGTTCGGGTTCCGTCTGAAGTCGTTGTCTTGAACTCCATTGTTTTACCTCACAAGCAGTTAACTCGGAGCTTTGCAAATGAAATCATTCTCTAAAAAAAAGTCAACGAAAGCACTTTGTGGTAAAGTTTGCAATCAAAATACTATTAATAAATGAACGAATGTAATTGAAATCACAAGTCGAATCTAGGTTAAATGTTTATTTTCCCTAAAAGATTTCTCGGAGTGACACGTTAGACTCCGTGATAGACAAATTACTTTTAGTCTCTGACTTCAAACGTGTTCCTACTTCACGATAGCAGTGTAATTTTAAAGGCCTTTGGTAACCAAGGCACTGCTGAATTTTTTCAAAATAACAAAATAATCGATTAAATACAACAAACCGTGTCCTATTCTTGAGTTTGAATGAGGCAAGCACCCTGAAGCTTGTAATTTAGACCATGGGGTCGCTGTGCTCCAAAAAACGGACCAGCGAGCCCGCTGTGAGGTCAAGAAGGTGGTACGATTACGACTTGGTCGTCATTGGAGGCGGTTCCGGCGGAATCTCTGCAGCCAGGGAAGCTGCAAAGGCCAATAAACGAGTTCTGCTAGTGAATTTCGTGGTTCCTTCTCCCCTTGGGTCAACATGGGGTCTTGGTGGAACCTGTACCAATGTCGGCTGTAAGTATAGAAATTCTTATTCAAGATATGCATTTAATTGAAAGTTTTATTTTTTCTTAGGCGTCCCGAAGAAGCTAATGCACGCTGCAGCGTTGCTTGGAGACCAGATGCGACAAGCGAATTGGTACGGCTACTCAGATGTGAAGTCCATCAAGCAGAGTCCCAAGTCAGTATTACGAGGGGAGTACTTTGCACACGACTGGAGCGGCTTCGTTGAAGATGTTCAATCCCACATTGGGACCGCGAGTTGGAAGTATATAACGACATTGAAAAAAGAAAAAGTTGCGTATCTGAACGCCTTTGCAACATTTATCGACCCACATACCATTAGAACCAAGAAAGAAAACGGAGAAGAGAGTAATATCACTGGGGAACATTTTCTGCTAGCTGTTGGCGGAAGACCAAAGTACCTTGACATCCCTGGAGGACGAAAAGAAGATGCTTTTTGTGTAACATCCGACGACATTTTTGCCATGCAGAAACATCCTGGGAAAGTCCTAATCGTGGGAGGTTCATACGTCGCTTTGGAATGCGCTGGCTTCCTCAATACCCTCAACTGCGACGTAACGGTTCTGGTTCGATCAATCCTCTTACGTGGTTTCGATCAAGAAATGGCCTATCGAATCAAGCGTCACATGGAAAGCATCGGAATTGTTTTTCAATTTGGATTCGAACCAGCTCAAATCAGAAAAGTGGGAGATGAAGCACCACCAAAGTTCGAAGTGGTGGCGAAGAATGTCTCCAAAGAAAAGTCAAAGTCGAAGCAACTCGAACTCAAAGACACGTACGACACGGTGCTCCTTGCAATTGGTCGGGAGCCAAGTACCTCCGCATTGAATTTGGAAGCAACCGGTGTCAAGTTAAGTAAAGATGGGAAGATCATTGTCAATGCTTCAGACCAAACAGCAGAAGAAAACATTTACTCCGTTGGAGACTGTACAGAAGGAAGACCAGAACTGGCACCCTTGGCGGTAAGGTCTCATCCACAAAGTTTGTTGTGACCATTACTTTTGACCCGTTGGTTGTCACGTAGGTCAAGGCTGGACTGTTTCTGGCCAGAAGGTTATACAAGGGATCCAAAGTCCTTACCGACTACAATGCAGTTCCGACGACAATTTTCACACCCATAGAATATGGCTGCATTGGATTGTCTGAAGAAGACGCCATTGCCAAATACTCCAAAAGCAACATAGTGGTTTACCAGACTCTTTTCCAACCTATCGAATACGTGCTACCTCATATTGACCCTAACACATGCTCCCTCAAGGTTCGTAACGCATATTTTTCAACAACTTCACAGCATCATATTGCCAAACTCTCTTTTCTAGCTTGTCTGCGTCAAAAACTTGAATGAACTCGTCGTTGGACTTCACTACTTTGGCCCCAATGCGGGAGAAGTATGTCAAGGGTTTACTGTCGCATTCAGGACCAAGGCAACAAAGCAAGACTACGATAGCACCCTTGGAATTCATCCAACATGCGCAGAGCGGTTCACTGCCCTCTACTTAACTGACGCAGACAATTTGGAAGAGAATTGCTGATCATAGTGACAGCGCTGGTGGAATTCAAGAACTTCTTGAACGTCCCAAGCGCAGTTAGCTCCAATCATCAGCATAATGCATCCAAAGTTTTTCAGCAAGGTGTGGGGCTTAACCCATTTATGATAATGGCTTCAGAAAGTCGTTGACGGGAAGCTGTTTGATTTCCTTGATGAAAAACTTAAAATTCCACCAATTATGAAACTTTTCTTGTACAAAACGGTCAATTGACCTTGCAAATTATACAAGAGTCAGTAAAATTGTAAATAAATAAAGAAATAAAAAAAACTGGGTCGCCATTTTAATTTTTGTCTCACTTTGCTCACGACGGCGGGGAAATGAGAGCGGTTTTGCGAGGGAATTTTTCCGTCAATTTTTCCGTCAATTTTTCGCTGTTTCCTGTTTCCTCTTCGTGTTTCGTGTCAACTCGACCAGCGACCTCTGACCTTTCATTAAATTCTGGTGTGTTTGATCCTGTTTTTGAGTCCTTAAGCATTAAGATGCTGGGTCAAAATCTCGAAGGTCAGGAGGACATGGAGCAAGAGGAAGACAACAGGGATGATCCTGAGTCAGGACTAACTGAGGTAATTCACATGTACAATTTAACAACTTATTATATTAATGATTTATTTC
This sequence comes from Pseudachorutes palmiensis, assembly GCA_009869845.1. Taxonomy (NCBI): domain Eukaryota; kingdom Metazoa; phylum Arthropoda; class Collembola; order Poduromorpha; family Neanuridae; genus Pseudachorutes; species Pseudachorutes palmiensis. Next base: position 35,032 of record VNWY01000092.1, on the reverse strand, counting down.
TATACTTTTAGACTGTTTTATCAGTAATTTGGGCTGGTGGGAAATTAGGCGCTGCGTATTATAATCTTCAAACTTCGGAGGTAAATGGATTTATATCAATGAAGCTATAGGCATTAATAAACATGGTATATTTACAGTTATTTCTGTTGCCGGATACTGCAGAAGCTGCCCCTGATTTCGAAATACTAGGTGCTTTGTTCAAGCAAGTAGCGCCGAAGATAATCATAGGATGCTTACGCCAGGATGTGAGGTTCTTGTCAGTCTTGAAGAAGCTCAGTGGGGACTCGTACACTGATGAGAATCCAAATGCATCTACACCTAGTGACACGGTGTCATTGCATAGCCAAGGGGAAAGACAAAAACCGAACTTGTTCATTCAGCCTGGTAAAGAATTTGCACCGGATCCGTGCAAGAAGAGGCTTCACGAGTTACGAGTCCCGGATGAACCAAAATCCAACACAGCTCTGGAGCATTTGTACTATGTGACTTCGTTGATTCCGTTTTCCAACATTACTATGGTCAGGGCGGCTGGTGCTTTACTAAAGTTTCTGGATAAACGGGGTATTGAACTGTTACAAGTGGATCTTGTGAATGGCCAAGCTCCGGTGTTGAACGTTAAGATATCTACAATGTAAGTTTGTTATTTATAACTATTCTTGTGGAGGTCGTGTAGTACGTTGAGGTTTGATATTGCAGGACAGACTTGGTGCTGGTGGACTACACAGCTTGGGATAGCTTACAAATTTTCAACCAAGATGTTCATCCATCGGTTGCGAAACAAGGCTCCTCAGGAAGTAAAGAGGGATTGAGTGTCTACGGGTTATTCAATAGATGCTTGACCATTCAGGGCTCGATGTATTTACGCCTTCAGCTTCTTCGCCCTACAAGGAACTTGGAGCTTCTCAAACGCCGCCACGATGTCATCGAGCACTGTGTGAGCATCGCTCATACAGGTTTTGTTGAGTCCGCAACCAACTATTTGAAAGCTGTTAAGAATTTACCGGTAACGAAACAGCCATACCCAACATCCGTGTTAATTCGTTCCTCGTCCCTTTTTTCATTTTCAGAAATTACTCATGAGAGTGTCGTTATTGCATGCGACAGTCAAGGAATGGAAACAGTTGTATCAAACTCTTCACAATTGCATTCTGCTTGGCGAAGTTTGTTCGTTACAACCATCATCAATTGATCTATTCAATGACGTAAGTTCCCTCTATATATGCCAAGTCATTGGATTTGCTAATACGTTACTCACTGATCTTAGATCACTGTGGCATGTAAATCAAACACCATACTCACTTTAGTAGCTCGAGAAATCGCTAGAGTAATTGATTTCGAGCAATCAAATATCAATCAACGGTTTTGCCCTCAGCCAGGCATCAACCAAGAACTTGATCAAAGTAAAAGAGCCAACATAAGTGAATCCAAATCCAAAACTACTTACATCTCAGACTGCTTTGGTTTTCCCAGGACGTCAGCAGTACAACGCTTTACCTGAAGTAATGTCAATGATTGCTGCCGACGAGATGCTCACGCTTCCGACATTTGTTGAACAATGCTGCATCGTCTACATTCCAGAGGTTGGATATTTACTGGCTATCAAGCTATGGGGAAACGAACTTGGCCCAGAGGAATTGGTGCTAGACGGGCTTGAGTACAAGGTCGGTTTGAAATGTGATTTATAGATTCGTATGTTAGCCCAGAATTTTGTTTTACTTTGTAGTTCAAGACTATGGACTTGGCTTATTACAAAAGCAAACGAACGCAAGGTATGGTTTTATTTACTGCATAAGATCCTATTCTGATAGTCTTGGTTTCTAGAGCTGGATGTTGCTTTGGGAGACTCTCAGGTGAATATCTTGGAATTGGAAACTTACATAATGGTGTCGCTGACAGAAAACATCTTGCGGAATTCATCATGCCTTGTCAAAATCAACACTCTTGTTTCAGAATTAGACAGGCAAGTTAACATAAAAGCGTCACTCTACTTAACCTAGAAGGACGAAATAATTTTTTTTTTTGTAAAACTGTGTAGTTTGATGTCATTGGCCGCTGTCGCGAGAGATCAGAAGTATGTTCGACCCGTAATCGTTCATGATCACATGCAGTTAAAAATTGTTGACGGGCGACATCCTCTTGTTGAACTAAGATCAATTTTTGTTCCAAATTCAACCTTGTTTGAGGAGGATGAGCGAATCACAATACTCACTGGACCAAACGCTTCTGGAAAAAGCATTTACTTGAAACAAGTAAGGAAAGCATCTTATCTTGAATCTGAATGGTAATGAGACCGAATTCTTTCAGGTTGCGGTGATTGTTATCATGGGTCTATGCGGATCTTTCGTTCCTGCGAAATCTGCTGTGATTCCTACGTTCGATCGGTTATGCACAAGAATCCATGCTCTCGAATCAGTGGCAGTTGGTCTCTCAACTTTCATGATTGACATTAATCAAGTAAGTTTAATATTTACCAATTTATCAATTCGATCCACACCTAACACCCGTTTCTTAAGATGTCGTTGGCCCAGAGGAATACTACGAAGAACTCATTGGTGATCGTTGATGAATTTGGGAAAGGGACTTCTGAGGCAGATGGCCTTAGCCTCCTCATTGCCACTTTGGAGGATTTTGGTCAAAGGGGAAATGATTCGCCGACCATCTTCCTTTCTACTCATTACTATTCCCTCCTCAATCGGCTTCCGGAGTCGCCTGTCTTCAAGGCACAAGTGAGACATTTGAAACCCTTTTGCTTTTTTTACATTATGTAAACCCTTGCTGGTTTTCCCCGAGAGCAGACTATGGATTTCATCATGGAGCATGACAAATTAGTCTACCTGTTCAAACTGAAAACTGGAATCTGCCAATCCAGTTTTGCATTTATGGTGGCAAGAGACACTGGAACTCCTGCAGAGACAATCACAAGGAGTATAGAGGTAGGAAACTTCAAAATATTTTATATTTTAACACCGTTGCCCTTTTGTCTTTTACCAAACTTTTTTTTTATCATTTTAGATTGAAAAGGTACTCCGTCGCGAGTTATCAGAAGACAGCATCAGCGCCGTGAGTTACCAAGATGAAAAGAACAACATGATGCTCCGAATTGCAACTCAATTCATATCTATGAATTTGACTGACATCGACCCTGTCAAGTATTTACAGCATGTTTACGACACGCTTCATCCTTACATGGGAATTCAAGAGTTGATGGCAAGGTCACCACAACCTCAGGCCACTTCTATCGTCCCTGGGACACGTGACACAGTGCTCTCTGATTTCGCAAGTAGCATGATTTCTTCAAGCCTTCCGCCACCACCAGTGACGCCATTGTCGTCAACACAAGGCAATCCATATTTTGGAGCGGGATCTGGAGCTGGCTCCCTTTCTGACTCAAACGTCTCTGATGATGTGGGGATTTAACTTTCATTTATTCTGGCTTTAAGCTTTAGCTTTCCAGAGAGACCCATTTTAATGTTTATCCTTTGCTGGTATTTTATTCAATTTCCGGTGTCTCACTGATTAAATGCAGCACGCTTCCTTTCCTCTACGTCGTAACTGTAACGATGATATAATGGTGACGTATGTAGGTCAATGTATTAATTTCATATGAATGGCAAGGTCATTACACACACTCTGATCCAGACCCTCATCCATTTCCCATCTGTTGTTGTGCTTCCCCGGAAGGAAGTTGTTTTCTGCAGCAACTCCTGCAAGCTGCTTGCAAGCTACAAAACAAAGGCTGGAAATTTCCCATTTGTAATCCGGAATATGGTGATTCAGTTGAACTAGACCTTTGGAATTAATGATGTGAATCACTTCCAATTCCTGGTTTCCCGACCTTGTAATTTCACAATATAAACGCTGATTTGGTCCATTTAGTCCTTATGTTGTATGGATTTATGAGACTGTGTCGTTTTCCTAGCAGTATGTTTTCCACATTCCTCATCTCGGTTTGCTTCATCTCGAATTTTGTGATTCATAGTTTTGGACTAACAAACTGTAATTCACTTTCTTTCAGAGACGGAAGGTTTTAATCGAATTGGAATTTTTCTTTTCAGTTGCCGATACGAAATGTGGGCAGCGTACTGTCAAGACAAACCCAAAGGTTTCAAGAATTTCTAGAATTAGTGGCGGCGCAGAAGCAATTCGAGGTAGGATTTCCTGCCCCATTTCATGTCTTATGACATTTCTCTCCTTTTGCAGGAGAATTCCCTTGGATTGTTTCTTTGCAGTACAACACTGGTCCCGATGCGTCTCACTTTTGTGGAGGATTTCTCATTAGTAATCGCTACGCTATTACAAGCGCCCATTGCTTCACAGACATTTCAAAAGATCGGATGCAAGTCATTGTCGGCGAGCATGTCATCGGTGTCGAAGAAGTTCCGCTGAATGCCTTTGGCGTTGCAGTTGAGGAAATAATTCGACATCCAGGATGGGATGATAGTAAAGACATTACACGAAATGACATCGCAATTCTGCGACTTCAAGACACCGTCGAGTGGAATGCATTTGTCCAACCAGCTTGTTTACCAAGTGCTGGGGATACGGTGAAGCTCGGAGAACAAACTTCCGTCGCTGGATGGGGGTACACGACAAACGGTAAATTAACTGGACAAACAGATACTTCAAAAATCTTATCGAAATGATTCATTTGTCAAATAGATTTGACTGAAATTTCTAAAACGCTAATGACTGTGGACATACCGGTTGTTAGCACGAGCAAATGTGAACAGGACTTTGATGACTGGACTGGATCTGACTCTCAGTTCTGCGCAGGCTCCGGAGCCGGAGGGCGTGGAGCGTGCAAAGTAAATTTTAATCACAACCTCAATTTGTCAAGTGTATATTGTCCACCAATTGTATTTTGATTTACAGGGTGACAGCGGATCGCCGGTCATGGTTTGGGAAAAAACCAACGAGTCAATAAGCGTTGTCGGGATTCATACCGGTGGCAATGGTTGTGGGATCCGTTCAGGGATCTATACCAAATTGGCCTCTTACATTACTTGGATTAAGAACAACTTGAGACGATGAGGGTGTCCAGATGGTGGAAATCGAAGACTGAAGAACATGTAAAGTAATTTATTATTAACTAATTACTGATTAGCACCTTTGCAGCTTACTTATTTGCATATAATTTAAAAGATTTATAAAGGTTTTTTAACACAGTGGCACTGCCAACACAAGTGGCATTCTACTTTCTAAGGGTAGGGTGCGCGTGGAGACGTGTAGACTAAAGAAAGTGTACTTTTCTTGATTCTTTACTTGACGAGCACCATTTTGTCTGGGTCTGTGCTTTTCCGCATGCAGCCCATAAAGATCCCAGCCACGAGGATGACCAATCCCGCTGCAGCAAGGCCGTACTTGATCATGTCCCATCCATTTTGGATTGAAGCAATTATTTTAAAGACGAGGAAGTGAATAGCTCCAGCTTCCACGGACTGAAAACAATCCAAACATGAACAATTAGGAATTCCAACGGAACAGGAATGGCGGACTTACTTCCTGGTACCAGTAGATTGGAACGATCATTTTAGGTGGTTGCCCGATAGATGGGAGTCCAGGGTATGGCATGACTTCAACGTTAAACTGAAATCGTTTTGCGGTTCGCAACGGAATTCCAGACATCTCAAAACAGAAAAATATCTTTCTTTATGAATATTTTAATCAAAGGATGGCCACTCTATTGGAAAACTTACAGAATGCATATCCAAGAAGGTATCATGGAGTTCTGGATTTGGGTTTAATCCCTCCACTCCGTTCATGATTTCAGGGTCAGCATCCAAGAAATGTGGCTTTGAGAGTAGCATCGGAAACCCTTCGTAGCAAGGGTCAAGATGGTGGACGCCATTTCGATCGCAGGAAGTCGCATTCTCAATGGGGCAGTAGCATCCATTTGCATAGTAGTTGTGAGGCCCTTTGAACGTGTCCGGTGACAAGATGAAGCGAAGGCTTGTGACTTCCTGGATTGTTGAACTTGACTGATACTCGTAGTTCAGAGTCCGACAGTAGACTGGTTCGAAAGTGGTCAGTGGTGACGTCCTGTTGATGAAAGGATGGAAGGAAAGTCCGTCAGAGCCACGTACTAGGTTACAAGAATCCCTCCACCATGTTGTCTCAGGCTCGCCGTTGTACATTACAATTTGACCAAATCGGTAACTGTAGTTGCGTCCATTGTGGATTTCAAAAATCCCATCCCACCCGGTTCCATTTTTCTAAAATCAATGGAAATATATATTAAAAAAATAAAAAATAATGCAATGAAAAATAAACTCCAAAAGTAAGCTTACATTTTTAAAGAATCCAAATTTTTCTTCAGCGAATAGTTCTGGGAGTTTGAAGGGCTCAGCTTCATCTAGCTCAGGGTCACCAACAGCTTCTTTGACCAGTGAGGAATAATGGTTGACAGGATATCCTTCAAACAAAAGATCCTTCACGGCCTGAGTGGTGGTCAAGAGCTCTTCCTTTTTCGAGACTAATTCGTCCAATCCCTTCAAGACATCGTCCTTTCCATCCTTCAGGTCTTGAGCAATCTTAGCCAGTCCCTAATCCAAAAACAATGGCATAGAATGAATGAAAACACCAAAAATCGAATTCGTCATTACCAGGAGTGGAACATTTGGTACAGTGACAAGGTCATCTTCATTCCCAGTGGACATGTCCAATTGAAAGTGGTAGTAACGAAGCTGCCGAAATGTAATGATTTCATTACTCATGTTTTGCGACAAGTCCGTCTTGTGTAGCTTTTCCCTACAATTAAGCCAAGTTCAATTTTTACCTATTTAGCTTCATCCTTGACCTTTCCCGAAAAAAAAACTTACAGATAAACATAAGGACCGACTTCCTGAAGCTTAGGCTTCGCTCCACCATTCACTTCCTCAGCATTCGTAATGTTGAAAAAATAAACGCTCAGATAAATTGGTAAGGGAAAGTCCTTCCAGGCCCTGTAGGTATCCGTGTTGTTGATTATCCGGATTTCCTACAAACAGAATTTAGTAATTCGTCCATTTTTCAAAGTTTTTTGATAATGAAATGGCGGACATTTCTCTGAAAAATGAATATAAAGGCTTCACTCATGGAAAAATCGATGTGAATGAAATTGAAGGAAATTGAAGTAATATGGTTAGAATTACGCTCAAATTATGGTAAAATGAATATACCAATTGACAAAGAGTAATTTGTAAGGGGCTGGAAATTGTCAGTCTGGAGAAACTAAGAATCGTGGTGGATGGTTTATGTGGTATATTTCTTATATTAACGGACGTGTAGGAATTGACCGTACAACTTTACCTTTTTGACCTGACCTTTGATCATCATAGTCACCCCTCCCCATCCCATGGCCAGAGTCAAGCCTAGTATGCAAGCTCCGCCGAATACAACTCCCTTGGGAAATCTTTCCATCTTTGGAACTGTTTCTTGTATGTTGAACTGCTGGAATGAAAATGGCGACCAAGATGGTTCCAACAGGACTGACGGAAAGAGAAAGAAAGGTGACTTTCACCCAATCGAACGAATGACGACAGTCGGGACTTTTGCGTTGTTTCAGATCAATTTACATGAAAAGTAAAACTCTGGAAATGAGGAGTGAATACATAAGCAAGTAGATTGACGATTCATATATGGCCAATTCTGGAGGATTACCTTGGATATAACCCAGAGAGAACAAAAGTACTGAATATTTCAGCAGATTATGAATTTCCGAAACTTGTTTTTTCTAAAAGCGACTCCCCATTTCAATCCATTCTTTAGGAAATTCATGAAGTATTGATCCTCACCGTACTGTTTAGGTCAAGTCATTATTCCCCGCTTCGGAGCCAATGGGAATTTAACACGACGACCACAACCTGGACGAGCATGTGCAGTGCAGACGCTTTTGCTTATTCCTTCATCCAGGAATTCCTGTGCAAAACTCCAGAAAATTTGCGACACATGTGGAGAAAACTGAAGGTCGTCATGAACTATTTACGGGAATACCCGTGGAGTTTCATTTGGAAAAACAAGGACGGCAAGATTAAAAATTGATTTTTAGCTTCCCACCTTGGCATCTTCGATCATTTGTCCCTTTGTAAAAGTTTACTTGAGTATCATTTCAATGGGATGAGTTACTAATTCGTTTTATGATTGTTTCAGGCTTGAATTATTGCATTCCCGGTGGCTTCTGTGGTGGTGGTACTTTTGGAAGTGAGAATGCAACCTTCACAGCGTCGTAAATGAACCATTGTAGAGCAGTCAAAGTTCCAATCATGAGGATACGTGGGCCTAATCCCTTCCAGAGTCCGGACATTCCAATCTTCTTGTACACAGAGCCAATCGTCGTTCCTTTCTCTTGGAGCTTGGACACCATCGTATCGGCCGGGTGAGAGACCACTCCACAGAAAACACCAGCGATGTAACCAGCACTGAATGTCACCACAAGCTGTTCTGCTTTAGTCACTTGATCACGAGGCTTGACAACCACATATCTAAAACACAAAAGGCATCAGTCAGCCACGTTTTTTTTAAATTAGCCGAGAGGAATTATACTCACTTGTAAATAAGCTCGACAAACTTTTCAAAGCTCGCAAACTTGGCCATTGTGTATGGAATCTGACGCCCCCAGAGTGGAACAAGGGATCTAGAGTTAAAGTGAAAGGTTAATTTTTCCACGCCATTAGCCTTTATATGGTGGATTCACTTGTAGAAACCGCCAATCCCTTCCTTGCTCATGATTGCTGGATAAGCACCCCGCAGAGTCGACGGAAACCCAGGCACAGTTTGGATACGAACCTGAAATAATGGACATTGAAGACTCAAAAAATAAATTCTTAAGTAGAAAACAAACTTTCATGCTCTCGAATGGACTCAAAGGGATATCAGCAATGAATTCAGCGGATGCAGATGCAGCCAAGTACACCAGGCTCGTGTACTTGTAAAAGAACTCAGGACCAACAGCATCCCCATACTTTTTCTTGAATACCTCGTAGAAACCGAATTTGCACATACCCTAAAACCAAAAGGTTGTTCAAACAAGGATTAAAGACCTGTAAATTGTCCTGAATTTACCTGTGCTCCATACCCCAATCTAAATGGACAGAAGCATAAATTCTCAAAATGCAAAGATATTCTTTGAAATATCAAAGCTTGTGAACTTACGCAGTGGGAGCCCATCCTTTCATGAGTCCAAAGACACCGTCTTCTTTTATCGAAGTCTAGACAGTAAATAAATTAGAGGATGAATATGAAGAATATGAAGAATATCGGCCTAATTACCCCCAATCCTTTGATCAAGCTTGGATACTTGGCAGAATCAACTTGCATCCGACATTTCACCAAATCCAACGGAAGGATGGCGACATGCGTTGTTCCACAAGAAAGGATACCTCCAAGACCACAGAGGGCAAAGTACAATGATGACCCGTACTCGACATCATCTAGCAAATCCAAAAGCAAATCCAAAGAGTTCACAGTTCTGCCAGTATGAAGAAATGTCAATGTCCTCTTACCACTGCTGGCTGCGTATGCAATGTCCCTTGAAGGGATAGGCTTGGGTCCTTTTGATTCACATTGCACTGTGTGGAATGGATTGCTGAAGACATTAGCCTTAGCTAATTCAGTGAAGATCCCCATTCTACTGGCTGACACTGGAAATAAGACAAAAAGAATGTTTACATACAGTAAGTACCGCTTACCTTCCACCTTCACCGGTCACAGGTGCCATTTTTGAGTATAAGTTGACGCTTAATTAACTTACCGCTAATTGTGATTCCCAAACTTTGCCAATATTTTATCAAGAGTGTCAATCACAGCTGTCTTCTGCTCCGGCGAAAAGTGACGTTTTTTCACTCTTTTTCCCGAATTTTTTCCAAGTAAACAATAAAAAAGTAAACAAATGACGAGGTTTTCAAGGAAACGCGGGTCGTCGTCGCCATTAAGTGACCTTGAAAACCCTTTTTTCTTCTAAAAATGGACGCCATTCCATATTATTTAGAAATATCACCATTTTAATTACAATTTAGCAAAAATGAGTAACATTTTCTGAATACAAATAGTAAATAATTTTCCAAGCAGCATCCACCCTCATGACCTGGATTTTTCCCCTTAGTTTGCACACGAAGGTCAGCCCAGGTGATGTGATAATGATGTTTACATACTTTTCATTTTCCCCATGAGTTCCTCAAGGGACACTTCATCGCCGTCCTCTACTTGTGTATCTTCTTCTTGTGGTTTGAGTGCCTTTTCTGGAAATGTGTATGCAATTCTTAGACCTGCAGCAACAGTTAGATCGTCTTTGGCCAAAAGAGCGGGGTCGGTTTCATCTTCAATTGTAATTCCCCAATCATTCTCTTGGGATATGACTGGCTCCTCCTTCTTGGCCACTTCTTGGATGGGATTTGCTAGTAAATACTCTTGGTACTCTTTCTGTCTCTTGACACAGCGGGAGTCATCACAGTCCGGATTTGGCTTTAGACTCATCGTTGGGAAGAAGTCTTCCAGTGCATTGTAGCCCAAGTAACGAGTTGTAGTTCCAAATCCGAGAAGGAATCTGTAAAATAAGCAAGTTAAAATGTGTCCCAGGGTGCATTTTGGCTTGATTTGAAGTGTAAACTCACTTGAGGGTATTTTGGACAAGGAAACCAGCAACAATTCCCATAGTTGTTGGTAAACTTGCAGCACAAACACCTTCCTTCTTTAGCGTTTTCTCATCCACCTTTGTAGCAACGACGAGTGGAGGTGCACAGCCGAAACAAGCGGTTTCTCCAGGCTTGATGAATTGAATGTGTCCAGAAACAGCATTCTCAGCTACCCCACTTTCAAACCAGATGAGCCCTTTGTCATTGCAAGCGGCGTTGATGGTCATCCTGGCCTCAAAATTATCCACACAGGAGAGCACAAGATCCACACGAGATCCAGTGATGGATCCCTTCTCCAGTCGATCCACAAACTTGTCATAATTATCCACAGTCGTGATGTTGAAGTTATGTGTCTCGAATGTGACATCAGGGTTTATGAATGCAAGTGTGGCAGCTGCTGCATCAACTTTTGACATTCCTGCTTGATGAGGTTGGAAGAACAAACGGTTCATATTGGCCAATTCCACACGGTCGTAGTCAAACAAAATGAGCTTTTAGATACAAAGGCAGAAATTAGATCCGAGTATATAATGACCATATGAGTAAAATCACCATTTCAAGTTACCTTTCCAATTCCACAGCGGGTAAGCATTTCTGCCGTTACAGAACCCACACCGCCAACACCGACAACGACCACAGTAAACTTTCTAATATCCTCGTAGTTGTTCACGATCCCCATTCGTTTTAGAGCCATCAACCGACTATACAGTACAATATAAGATTAGATTTTAGGTGATTCATAAGTAAGTATTGACATACCTGTATGGATTGGAATCAACAACTTCAGATGACATTTGACCTATCTTTTCCCGTGCAACGCCACCCTTCAGGCTGGATAACTCGGCTTCCAGCTCCTTCACACGCTGCTCCAATTTCTCAACAGTGCTCATTCTTGAAAATCTTTTTACTCAAAAACTTATGGAATTTTAACGCTCTGATTTAAATTTTTACAAGGAATGCAGGAATCGGCGAAAGTTGGAAACATATGGTAAAGTAAAGTGTCAACATTTTTGAACTTCCTACAGCGCAGCGTCTCAACCGTCCTCTACTGTTAATGAAAAAATTTACAGCAAAATCTTAAAGTTAATTTTACATGCTCAACCGGAAGTGACTTTTTTGGTATAATTTGGCATAAACTAGGTGTAAAGGATTATCATTCTGACCACTTGAAACAAAGACAAAATGGCGACTGGAAACCTCGACACCTTCTTTTGTTGGTCGCCAGAAAAATCAGACGTTAAATTCATTTAATTGCTGGCATCGGTTTCTAAAAGAATTTACGTTATACCAGCTAGTTAATTGCACGCTATAAATCCCACTTAAACATGCTGACCTCATAAACCACTATACTAAAGTCTAAACTATAAACTGAAAGTCAAGAGTAGAAAAAGATAGAAAAAAAATCAAATCAACACTAAATGATTTGAGTAAAAATTCATCTAAATGGGGTAAAGGCGCCATTACATACCATACCGAAAATATACGAATAATAACTGAATTCATTAACTTAACAAGGAACAAGAGTTCAAAATCGTCCCTCTAGTCTGAATTTTCAAGATTGTCGTCCACAGTTGAAAACCCGGAGTCCGCTGAAGGCTCCTCCATTATACAAATAAAACGTTCAGGATGAAGCTGAAAATACAAACAAAGCGGAGTTAGGAATCAGAATCAAGTACGAATTAATTTTTATACAGTTACCATATAATCGTGCTCCTTTGAGTGGCGCTCTTGATCACGTTTTTGACGGAACTTCAACTTGCATCCTTCGATGTCGCACTGATGAAGATGATGACGGCGTGTTTTGCGCGAACCTGGAATAAAAAGGAATCCCTGGTTTTGGTTAAATGTAACCGATTGTAAATGCTGCCTTACGTGTCGCTAGTACCAAGCGCATATCCTTCCCGGGTGGCTTTGGCATTCCAACTCCAACACTTGACTTGACCGTTGTCACGGGCTTGGGTGGAATGTTGCTTGGTTCCGGCTGAGATGAAGTCTCTGATTGCTTTCCCGAAGTAGTACCTCTGGTCGAATACTTTGGAACCTTGGGCACCCTTGGTGGCACAGCTACCCCCTTCCTCTTTGGTCTGGCCACCATAATGAGCTTGGGAGTACTTTCCTTGTCACTGTCAGAGTCTGAAGAGCTCAAATTGCGAAACAACCGTTCCGGGTCAAAGTCCTCGTCAAATGAATCTGGGTCAAAGTCTTCGTCAGATTTTGAATCTAAAACAAAGAAATATTTTTTTCAGAATAGAATGGTATTAAAATCAGTTAATCAGGATTGCAATTACCTTTACCTTCAGCAGTAGGGGTAGAGTGTCCTTTGTTTTGTTGAATTACCGCCATACCATCGCACCCCGCGCTCCCTTCAGCCGCCTTTTTTGGAGGGAAAGAAGGATTCAGCTGCTCTTGTTGCAAAGATGGGTTGACCTCCTGGGTTGGAAGGTCACCAAATTGGGTGAGGTCAAACAGATCCTTCCATTCTAACACACTGTTGTCCAACACCGCATTGATTGCAAATTGTCCATCACCAAGAAGCAGATCGAGGGAGTCATCAAGGAGCAAATCCAGGTCTGTATCATCAATCCGACGTTGACCTTGGGAGTCTTCATCACCAGTATAGGTCGTAGACGGCGATGGGGTCATCGGCACCCATCCATCTCCCTACACATGCAATTGCCAGCAATTTAGGCACTGATATTTAGATTTAAAAATAAACTTACATTCCCAGTGCCAGTACGTGTTGGTGTTGGAGTGGCCATGCTTATTATTTTGTATCCGAAACTAGTCAAGTTGTTTCCTATGATTATGTTCAGTGATAAGTGACACACAGGTCAGTTGGAGGTCAACAGCTCCAGGAAAAAGGAAAATCACAAGAAACGTGTGTAACAATGTCAACTGGAAGAGCGAAGGAGAGTGACAAAATCAGGAACAGGCGATCACAGTGGTGGACCAACGGACGACAAAAATGCGCTCAAGATTCAAGACACAAAAGCACGTGAACGCTCATTTCTTTTTCATCATTTTATGTCGAAAATTCAGTCAAAACTGAGTTAAAGTCGGGTAATCAACGTCGTAAAAATGATTACTTCGATTACTCCAAGGAATGCGATGCATTGCATTGGCCAAAATAATTCTTAAGTCGCCGTATTTCATAGAGTTGGAACTTGGAATTTCTCCAGGAACTGATCCAAACGAAGATTAAAGTTTACCTTTAGTTAATAAAACCAGTCGCCGTTTTTATTTTTGAATGACATTTTTCAACTCTAGTTAATCGAGGCTACTTTATTGTCCAAACATTTTGTTCAGCAAGGTGTGTGATGTTGAGAGTGCGTCGATTCACGTTGGAAGAAAATTCTGGCACATTTCAAAAGCTAAATCGAACGCTTTATTTGCAGACATTTTTCTATTTTTTTAAAGTTTAGTTGAAGGTCGTGACATTTTGTAAGTTTCAAAATGGCTCGCGATTCTGCTAAATAATGGAAGCCACGCTGTGACGACGCGTTTTCTTAGACTGCCTTTTAGGGGTTTTCAAAATGGCGTCGATTTTATTTTAGGTGGCAAGTAGAAAGTTGCTGCGCGTGTCTGAATAATCTTGGAATGTCTGGAATGGAATTTTTACTAATAATTGTCCAGATTTGTTATTTTTATCAACAATTAAAAGGACGTTTCGTTTCGAAATGTTTGAATGAGTGTTTACGAGTAAATCCACGGAATTTCAATCAAACACGGCTCTCACGATTTACGAAACTTTCAATTCAAATGATTAAACAATTAAACTTGCCATATCACCAATTTGACATTTTTGTACAAAAGTTAAGTGTGATTATCTATCATCTATATGAAGCAATAAATGCAGAAATATTAATCAACCACTCAGAATAGTTTTGTATATAATAAGGTACATTTTAGCAAAATATTTTATTACCGACATACCGTTCACTAAAGCGCAAACCTTGAATTCCAAAATGAAACCGAAAATACTACTTGTTGCAGCGCTGGCGCTTCTTGCTGTTCACCGTAAGTTACAAACTATAAGCTAATTCAATGCAAAATTTTAAACTTTATTATTTACGTCTACCAGTGACCGCTGGATTACCATGCACGAATGATAACGGGTGCCATCTTGACTGTGTCCATCAACATTGTTCACCCACTGGCAACGCTTGCGATGAGAACCGCAGTTGTAAATGCGGTCCGTTCACCCAGTGCAAAGGTACAAAGCGACATAATGGACGTTCCATTTTGAATTAAAATTATCATTAACTTATGATTTAGGAGTTGGATTGCAATGTCTATCAGAAGCGCTTGGGCTTGGCAGCTTCTATCAGAAAGCATGTGACTGGGACTGCAGATGTAACCACGGCACTGATGGCGGCGTTTGTGACTTCGAAGCTAAGGGATGTCGTTGCGGAAATCCAAGCGTAAGTTATAACAGCCTTCACAGTTTTTTAAGTAATTTCTTCTACTTAATTGATTTTTTAGACGACTTCCTGCCAAAATGGAAAGTAAACTTGGCAGTGCTCCTATTCGCTTTTTTTGATCATTCTAAATTAATTCAATAAACACAATTGGTTTAGATAATAATTCCACTGGTTTTTTTTATTTCAAGGATTCTGCCAGTTAGCGTCAGAACAGATACACGACGAGCTAATACCTCTTTTCTGATTTAGTCCACCCTAGATTTCGGGTTGTCAAACGTTTAAAAGTTCTGACATCTCGGTAGTTTTAAAATGGTTGAAAATTCCCGTGCAGATGTCACGCAATGTTGGTCTTGGAATAGAGTACCCGACCTCTTACGGCGACGGCGTTTCCTATAGAGAAAATAATTAAGTTTAGAATTTTCTAGTAAATTAGAGCTTTACCATCGATTGCTCGAATCTCTCAGAGGCCTGTTCATATGCCAGGGATAAGCTGAACCCGCTTTACTTGCAGCCGCGCACATGTCCACCTTGTAAATCAAATCGTTATGATCTCCAAGAAGTCCGCCATAGAGATAGGTCCCGAGATCTGGGTCAATAAATTCTCCTTTCAGGCTAGGTGGCATCCTACATACGCAGGGGTATGAGAGAACTTTTTAGTGTGGGGTAAATATAGGTCAATTTTACCATAAAAGTTGGATTTCGTTAGTGAATAGTGGCAGCAGTGCCACCGTGTAAGAGTGATGATCGTTGTAATAGTCGGAAAAGTATTCATAGCAGTACGAATGTGCATTTACCAATGCCTTCCAAACCGTTTCGATGATTGGCTCAAACCCTATTCCCCGTCGGTCGTATGGAATTCCCACCATACTTATGTTTCCATCTTTTCTTTGAACCATGTTCGAAACAAATTTCTGTAATCAAATTAAACAGAAATATTAGCGTGTCAGTTATGCTGGGTTTTAATTACGATCTCACGTCATCGTCGCAATTGCTAAAATCCTCAGGACGCTTTCGTTCGTCTGTTGGAATAAATGCGTGAGGTGTTGCATTGTGGTAACAACGGGTCAATGCCTTTTGAATCCTGTAAAACGATGTAGGGGCTACGAACGGCTCTTTTATGTGAAACGATTGAACTTGAACGTTCAGAAACGTTTTGAGCGTTGTGTCAAAAAAGCTTGGCGGAACAGCGTCACAAGTCCGCTTTAACAAATTATGAGAACAACGGTTAAAACTTCAGCATTCTAAACTGAAGGGAGCTTTTACCTTCATTATTTCCATGCTTAGATCAAGGATTTTCACTACTGGCCACGCCTTCTCCGGTTCAACATTGTCATCAGGATTTCCGACCAAAGTGTGAATTTTGCTTACAACGTGAGCAGTTAAGGATTCCAGCATAATTGGGCTACACTTGGCAAGCGGCGGGGGCACTTCATCTAGCATGTCATCCGAAAGCTGGGGAATGACTGCCAATGTCACTGGAACTGGGAAGTCCAGTTTGATGGCGTCATTTTTAAATGAAATTTTGCTAGTATCAAGTGTTGGTATTCTTGGCTCAGCCATTGTTTGACTAACATCGGCTTCAATAGGATTTTGCTCATTCATTAACGTTCCAAATTCAACGTCAAAGACATTCCCCACAGGAAGCATCTTCTCCAATTCATAAAGGTCAATGCCACGTCGAAATAACGGCTTATTAGATTCTTCGAATGTGGCCGTATCCAACTCCAACGCTTTATCCATACAACTATTGGCTGAAATTAGTAACCACCTTTAAAATTATTAAGATTCTTCAAAAGTAGCAGAGCGTACCATTTGATTTGCCATAAATGAACGGAACACAAGTGTCAGGTTGAATAATCTTCGCACTTGAATTGCACCCGATTCTAACCTTTGTAATATTAGCTTCACCAATATTTGAGAAATAGCAATATGAAAATAACGAGGAGTTTCTTGAATGTTTGAGACATTTGTGGTCCCCGTCGGTCAATTCTAAACTCCATTCCGATGCTAATGCAAAAGTAATATTAGGCTTGAGAGTTCGCACACATTTGATCTAAAGTTACCTCCGAATGTTACGAACGAAGAATGTCGTGGATTCCAGTTTACTTCGTTGTCACTACGCAGGATAACTTCTTGGAATAGTTCCATGTTAGAACTCATTCTAGCCATTGACGGGCTCAACGTGGATGACGGAGAAGAAAGAAGCGTGACCAGGTTAATCTACAAATTGTGTGTAAATTAGTTTATGATTTTCACATGAAAAGGTGAACCTTAAAATGTGACACGTCGAAACAGTGATTAGATCCTCCTACTACCATTGCAGGAACGGAACACCATGATTTGTAAAACGCCCATCTAAAAATTAAACAGTTTGTCAAAAAAATTCTTTTTTCGACATTACTCTTTTCACATTCCAGTGATGCAAGCACATTTGAATTGTTTTGGAATTTCGAAATAAGTCCCAACTGGACATTCTGATCCCTTTACTTCAATGCTTTCACCAACTGAAGGAATTAATGCCAATTTCGAGACGTCTTCGGCTAAAATTATTTGTAAAACGTAAAATGCGATGGCCAACTCCGGATTACAATAAAGCCACATTGTCACAAACTCAACTTGACGATTAACTACGGATATCAAAGGGATAACAAAGTTTATTTTAGTAATTTCCAAGAAGCCAATTTACAGGTTATAAACCGTCGTTCGTTTGAACTCGCATTCAAAGCTTTTCTACGAATGCGATCCAGAAATAAGAATTAACGGCCTATGATAATTGGTATCACCGCGGTTGTTCCAACCGTCGGTGGAAGTGGAGGAATCGTAACAGGTGGGATTGTCGCCACCGTCGGAATTGTGATTGGTGCGACAATCGTCGTTACAGGAGGTGCCACCGTCGGTGGCGCTGCAGTTATGGTCGTTACTGGTGTTGCAGTCGTCGTCGTAGGTGGGATTATTATTGTTATCACAGACGGAATTGGAATTGGAGCCACAATGGTCGTTGCAGGTGCTGCCGTAGGTGGCGCCGCTGTCGGGATCGTCACCACTGGAATTGGAGCCACAGTAGTCGTTATCAGGTGGCGCAGCTGTCGGGATTGTCACTATAGGAATTGGAGCCACAGTAGTCGTTACAGGTGGCGCCGTTGGTGGCGCAGCTGTCGGGATTGTCACTATAGGAATTGGAGCCACAGTAGTCGTTACAGGTGGCGCCGTTGGTGGCGCAGCTGTCGGGATTGTCACTATAGGAATTGGAGCCACAGTGGCCGTCGTTGGCGGGATGGTTACCACTGGAATTGGAATAGGAACTACAGTGGTTCTTGCAACTGGGACAGTTGACGTCGCCACAAAGGTTCCGGTAGTTGTGAGACCAATAATTCCTATTCCTGAGGTCAGTCGAATTTGCCCGCAAGGTACAGCTGCGAGTTGCGGACCAACGGGTAAAAACGCTCTGCAAATGGACACGTTATTTACAAAACAGAGACATTTGTAACACCAGTTTTGAAGTGTTGGAATCACCGCCGCTGGCACCCAAAACGTTCCTTGAACGCAGACTGAGTTTATAACTATAAATTCCAAATCCATTTTTAATCAGTGCTGCTTGAATAATAATTATCGCATGTTCTGTGTAATTTACCTGTAATTAATGAACCTTCTGATGTGCAGATGCGGTCATTCACGAGAGCCAAAATTGCAAACAGGCTCCTCAATCTTATCCCCATCTTTTAAAATCTTTTACTAATGTGCCAATATCCAAATGCTTTAGGCCAAAATGGGGGTTCACTTTTTAAGTTGTGAAAACGCCAAATCCTGTTCACGCAGTGCTTCAATTCCTTTAGAGCAGCTCTAGCGGAAATGATTCTGTGTTTTGCAAAATAAAAATTGAAAGTTTGTCAATAATGCAACAATACACTGGATGTCATTGGCCCAGATTCTGATTTTTCAGTTTCCTATGCACTATGGGTTGATTGAATCATTCATTTCAATTATAGGTTTCCTTATTTCCCACATTAATCTTTTATTTTACAATTTCCGTTTAAGTTACAATTCAAATTCCAAATATTTTAAAAATTAAAGTTGACGTTTATACCCAATCATTCAAAGTTAACCTTACGCAATTAGTACTTCTTGCAAATTAAAAGTAAGACGACGACGCAATGAGTATAAAAGAGTTAAAAGTAAAGAAAATAAATTAAATAAATTCTTCTTGCTGGAATTACTGAGCAGCGGCCTTTTGCTTGATGACAGTTTCAACTTCAAACTGTGCCTCTTCCGTGGATCCTTTCAACGCAGTCGTAGAAGACTCCCCCTGCTGGATAGTATTCATGATGGCGTCAAAATATCCAGTGCCGACCTCACGCTGATGCTTGACAGCAGTAAATCCAAAGTTGGATGCAGCGAATTCCTTCTCTTGGAGGTCCACATAAGAAGCCATTCCCCGACTCGCGTAGTTCAAAGCCAGTTCAAACATACTGTAGTTGAGAGCGTGAAATCCTGCGAGGGTAATGAACTGGAATTTGTACCCCATGGCCCCAATTTGCTCCTGGAATGTTCGTATCTCCTTGTCATTCAAGTGCTTCCTCCAGTTGAAACTCGGTGAGCAATTGTACGCAAGGAGTTTTCCAGGATAGACGGAGTGGACAGCATCAGCAAAAAGTTTGGCATAAGCCAAATTCGGAGTCGCAGTTTCACACCAAAGTAAATCAGCATAAGGAGCGTAACTGATGGCCCTGGAAATTGCCTGGTCGATTCCAGGACGAGTTCTGTAGTAGCCCTCAACGGTTTTTTCTCCAGTACAAAATGGTCGGTCATTTGGATCAACGTTGCTAGTCACCATTGCCGCCGCTTCAGCGTCTGTGCGAGCAATCAACAAAATGGGGACTCCCATCACATCAGCAGCGAGTCGTGCTGACACAAGCTTGTCAATGGCTTCCCGTGTGGGTACCAAAACCTTCCCTCCCATGTGACCACATTTCTTGACCGACGCCAATTGATCTTCAAAATGAACTCCGGCAGCGCCAGCTTCGATCATTGATTTCACCAATTCAAACGCATTGAGGACTCCTCCGAATCCAGCTTCGGCATCAGCGACGAGTGGGGCAAACCAGTCCTTAATACAATCGTCATCTGCAAAAAAGAAATTAAATAAAATAAAATTTCAGCATCAATCGCATCTGCAATTGCTCACCTTCTTCGTGATGAATTTGGTCAGCTCTGGACAAAGCGTTGTTGATACTCTTTACAACTTTTGGGACGGAGTTGACTGGGTAGAGGGACTGGTCTGGGTACATGGTTCCAGCGAGATTGGCATCAGCAGCGACTTGCCATCCGGAGACATAAATCGCATGGAGTCCAGCTTTGACTTGTTGGACAGCTTGGTTCCCAGTGAGAGCTCCAAGTGCCTTGACATAGGGTGTTTCATTCAGTTGTCGCCACAGTCGCTCAGCTCCTCTGGAGGCAAGAGTGTATTCAATGTCAATGCTTCCTTTCAATCGCTCAACGTCCTCAGCATTATAGCGCCGTTCGATTCCAGTCCAGCGGGGATTCTCCTTCCAATCCTGGATAACAAAAATTAAGACATTGTAAAAATTGGGCGAGGAAGCCAGAAAAAAAATGAAAAAAAATTCATCGTCTTATCAGGAAAGCTGCTTATAACTAGTTAATTCTGGAAATGTGCCTTGTTTCACCCTAAATCCTCATCCGCAATCGCTGAAAATACCAGATAAAACTGGATTTACGCTTCCTGAATGGGAACGGCTTCAATCAAAGTCCAAAGTTGAATCAATTCATGCGTCTTGACAGAGGTGCAAAGTGCAATGACGCGTTGGAAATAATTTATTGTCATGAAGTCCAGCGCTTTTGGCTTGTGAGTTATGTTCATTTTATAGAAAAAAAATTGTACATATAAAAATTAAAGAATTTGCAAGTTATGCAGAAACGGAAATGGAATTGAAACTGCGGCGAGAATTTGAGTTTGCAGAGCGAGTTTGTTTGTTTACATTTTGTATGCAAAAATGCAAATTATGGTGGAACTTACCTTCTCAATTTTTGCAATTCGTTGTGATCTTGTGGTCAGGAAGCGTCGCATCATGACGAAACCTCCTGCATTCATTGCTTTTGTGTTAAGCATTTTGCAGCAAATAGCAGAAACCTGATGACTGCAGTTGAAAACTGTTTTTAAAATGCTCACTGGCTAATGGTTTTAATGACAATAGAATTAGGCCACCGCCTCACAATTGAAACCAGTATATACTGGATTAATTTTCAAAAGAGAATGGAACTTCCTTGAAATGACGTGGGTGCGGAATACTAACAATAGACAAGACGCTTGCGGCGTGTTGTGAATAATTGCTTTGAAGCCGAGAATAAATTTTGGAATGGTTAGAAATGGACGGAGTGGGGCTCCCTTTAAATAAGAAACTGGAAGCTGCTCTACTCTAAGGTCATATGCTTGCTTTTCAGAAGTTTCTACAGGTCATGACGTTGCTTCCTTCATAGTTGACAAATTCCAAAGGTGGTCGTGAATCTCCGCCGTAAACAGAGCACTGATTGGGAAATTTTTTGAGGCGTGTGACCACTACGTCAAGACACGCTCGCTTCTGATTTGCCAAAGTTAAAGTTAGGAAACGCCCCAGCCCTATCGTTGTTTTCTTATGAAAGAATTCATTAATGCTATATAGGCTCCTGGGCCTGTAGTAATTAGCCCTATGAATGACTTATCTTTCATACAAAACAATATTTTGACACGCTTTTCTTCCACGATTTTGTAATCTGGAGTTTGACTGGTCCAAAGTCCAAACTCTAATGGATTAGTATGCATCTCGAATCCGGTTTTGTCTCAAATATTTGTGTTTATTATTGACTCATTTGCCTTTTATAATTTTGGAAGATTCCAAAACATGAGAAATATTTCCATTTAGGAGGATATAAAGTTGATAAATATTTCCATTCACACCCATTCTATGAGGCATATTATAGAAAGCTGGGATTTTAGTTAATTGCTTGCTCGTAAACCTCCTTTCGTCCTTTCAGAAGGAATTGGGACAATGGAGCTTTGAACCGTATCGTCGCCGACTTGTTTTTATATAAAATCATTTTATTTGTTTTGATCAAAACACCTGGGTCACTTGACCTATGGATTCATGGATCATACCATTCCTGCACGTCACATGCCAATACTTTTGTAAATTGCACTTTGACCGTGTCTGAGCATATACCAGATGCAAAAAATGGTCAACAACGCATGCATTAGGAGTAGACGTTATGAAAACATTTTAGTGATCAGGGCAGAGTCTAAAGGTCGTCAACATGACAGTCACATCCGTGACCACAAATGCGTCAACCAAAACCCAGAAAAATTCTTATAAGTCATTTTCCCTAGTAAATGTCGTGGGTCGCAGGTCTCTGTATCAACAAACGCAAGGAAAATTACAATGAATTACAGTTAACTTTGGACTTTGGGTTTTAGTCGAAAGAAATGAATTACAATGGCCTTCAATAGGAAACAGTTAGGGTTCAAAGTATAATCCTTTTGCGACAGACCAGGGAAAGGGTGTGTCCCTGGCCAAAGGTGGAAATGTTGATGTCGTCATGTTTGTCAAAATAAAAGCTTCCAAAGGAAACCCGTGACCAATAATAATCCAAAGAAAAACTTCCTATTTCTAGAATACACGATTGCGTCCACAGGAATTCAAGGTTAGCTTCATCACTCAGTTTCCTACAGTCATTAAAAAATCATCAACAACCAACCATCAAGAGACAACAAGCTCAGCCTACAAAACAAATCGGCGACATCGGAAGTTTCCAGGTTTGCATCTAAAGTTCATCTGCCACAAGTGGTAAGAAAGAAAGCTTTCTCTTTTAATTTTCTTTTCTTCATACAAAATTCTAATAAAAAAATCAAGCATTGAGGAAATTAAAAAAATTCTAAGTTTGAGACAGCGTGCAGCAGCTAATCTTGCAAATCATAGTAAAAGATCTTTGTTTTTTTGATTTTCAAACGTGCATATTGGATCTAAAAATTGTAAAAATGACGCGATGACGCAAATGAATGTTTGTCGATGCTTTCACTTAATGCCTTACTCTTAATCTGTGTGACCTTGCCAATGTCAATTTGTATTTTTCCATGCATTTTGACCGGTTTACCAGTATACCTTGAGGCTAACGAAAGAATCCACATCTGGCCATTCTGTTAGGATTTAAGACAATGAATCATGTTTTGTGCTGCTATTCCAATTCGCAAATCTTGGCTGAGAGTTATATAAAGAGTGCAGCTTAATTCCTCTTGTCAGAATAACATGGTAAGGTCTTAGGGCTAGAAAATGTTTTTACAGAGAGCTTTAGGAATAAAATTGCGGAAATGATTCTAATCTAACTGAGTTTTTTATTCCAGGCTGCACGAGAATGCGAATCATTTCGCTTGCTGTAAACAAGCAATCAAGTTCTATATTCAAATCAGCTCGAACTCATTTCTCCAGTCAAGTAAAGCAAAGCCTATCCGCATTTGAATTCTACAGTGGCATCAGAATGGCATCAACTACCAATTGGCCCAGTGGAATTTCAATATCTCAGCCCGTCGAGGACAATATCCGGAAAGAAATATTGACGCCAGACTGCCTGGAATTTATTAAGAAACTACACGAGAATTTTGAGCCTCGGCGTCAGGAATTACTGGCTACACGGCTGGAGCGTCAAAGGGATTTTGACAACGGGCTGAAACCGAATTTCCTTGAAAGCACAAAGCAAATACGCGATGGTGATTGGACAATTTTCTCCAATCCCTTCTACACTCCATCGTCGTTGGGTTGAAATCACAGGTCCAGTAGATCGAAAAATGGTAATCAATGCACTGAACTCAGGCTCAGATTGCTACATGGCGGATTTTGAAGATTCAACCGCACCCACTTGGTCTAATCAAGTCCATGGCCAACTGAATCTGAAGGATGCAATACATGGTCAAATCGATTGTGAAATTGGAGGAAAACAATACAAGTTGAAACCAAAAGTTGCAACACTTCTTGTCCGTCCAAGAGGTTGGCACTTGGATGAGAAGCATTTGATCATAAATGGCAGCAGATTGTCGGGCAGCTTGTTTGATTTTGGCGTTTACTTTTACCACAATGTCCAAACCCTGTTGTCCAATGGACTTGGTCCGTACTTCTACCTGCCTAAACTTGAGAGTCATTTGGAAGCACGGCTGTGGAATGAAGTCTTCACATTTTCCCAAAGCCAACTTGGAATCCCGAACGGAACCATCAAAGCAACTGTCCTGATTGAAACAATCCTGGCTGCATTTGAAATGGATGAGATTTTATACGAACTTCGAGATCACTCAGCCGGACTCAATGCAGGACGTTGGGATTACATCTTCAGCTGTATCAAAAAATTCAGAAATCAGAAGGACCTCTGCTTCCCTGACAGAGAGCTCATCACCATGAACAATCCATTCATGCGAGCTTATGCTCTGCTTCTGGTCAAGACTTGTCACAAGCGACTGGCTCCAGCAATTGGCGGGATGAGTGCGCTGATTCCAATCAAGAACGACGCAGTCGCTAATGAAAAGGCACTTGCTGGAGTTCGAGAAGACAAAGCTCGTGATGCACGTGATGGGTATGTGTCACTAAATTCCAAAAATCAAACAGAAACTCAAACCAACTTTAATTCATAGGTTCGACGGTGGTTGGGTTGCACATCCCGGATTGGTTCAATTAGCTCGAGCCGAATTCGAAAAAGTCTTAGGGACTAATCCTAATCAGATCGGAAAGCAGCTTGACGTGAACATCACTGCCCAGGCTTTGCTCAACTTTTCTCCAACCCCACCCCGCATGACTGAAAATGGCCTGCGTATAAACGTTTCTAGTAAGTTTTCCAATGCTCTTTTCACGATTCCCGAAACTGATTTATACTTTCTTCCCAGTTGCTCTCCAATATCTCGGTGCTTGGCTCAACGGGACTGGCTGCGTTCCGATTAACAATTTGATGGAGGATGCAGCAACTGCTGAAATCAGTCGGAGCCAGTTGTGGCAATGGATTCATTCCCCTCTTGGAATTCTCAGCGACGGGCGCAAGGTCACATCAGAACTTGTGGACACAATTGTCAAAGAAGAAGTTGCCAGACTCCAGGCGTCAGGAAGTAAACTCCCCTTTGATAAAGCAGCCAAGGAGTTCACAAAGGTCGCAGTGGATAATAATTTCTCAGAATTCCTTACCACACCGTTGTACGAAACGTTCTAAATCTTAAGAAAAACTGGGGATTACTTTTTAGATTAAGGGGTGTGCTATGAGAGAAAAAATGTAAATTCATACACTAACTTAACATCTTAAAAAATAAAATTCAACCGCAGAGGTCGAGGTCATGAGATCACTTGTTAGACGAACATTACTAGTTTAATTTTTTTGTAAATTCAATTTTAAAACGCGTTTTAAAACGAAGAAATTTTCATGTGGATAAGAGGAGACGCTCTTTTCAATTTTGAAAACGCCCATCGAAAAAAAATTTTTTCCAGAACCCGCCGAATTCAAAATTCTGGGAGATTTCCACGCATCGAATTTCGCATGAAAATCTTCTAAATTTTAGTTTTCCTTGTTTTTCAATTGAATTAGGCTAATTGGAGTTAAATTGATGTAAATTAATCGACTTCTGGTTCCATTTGAGTGGCTGGTTTGGATTCTTGGACGCTATTTTGGGTTTGTTCTTTTGGAGGTAACTAAAAACGCAATTTATTTTAAAAGGTGAGAAATGTCAATTTTCAATGTGTCATTTACACATACAAATCAGGTGATTCGTAATTATCAGCTGATTCTAGTCTTTAAATTGTGACATCTGACACGATTTCTGTGTGGATTTTAACTGACTGTCGGAAAGGGAAACGCACTGAACACTTGAAGAATTGAACGGGTGAATTTTAAGACATTTTAAAGTTCAGATTTAACCAAGTTTAATTTATCTTTAATTCCCATCCCGGATTGATAATAGGCTAGAATTTTCTATAGTTCTAGGTATAACCAATTAGGTTGCAAAATGGCTATAGATTTTGTGAATGATTAAGGCAATACAGTTTAACACTACGATGATGCTGATTGATCTAATTAAATATCATTCATGACTCGATTTGAGAAACGCATCATACGCAGCTTCATCAAGTAGTTTGTCCATTTCTTCTGGCTTGCTCAGCTCTATTTTGAATAGCCACCCTAAGAAATCAAAGCAGATTATCAATATAAAATGCCTAATTTGATCTTAATTTGATATTTCAGAATAATTACCTTCGTCATAACAGGATGTATTAATCTTTCCCGGTGAGCCTTCAACCTCGATATTCTTTTCGACCACTTTACCAGAAACTGGAGTGTAGAGTTCACTGGCGGCTTTAACACTTTCCAGGGCTCCACACTCGTCTGGAATAGTATAAAAACTGAGTTAATTGACACCCTTATCCTAACTAAGAATGGAAGTTTATATATAATGTAAGTTAACCATGTTGTGCAAATTCAGCATCGACATCCGGTAATTGTGCGTAAACAATATCCCCTAAAGCCTCTTGAGCATATTTCGAAATCCCAACGGTCCCAACCTTTCCATTTAGCTCTACCCATTCGTGCTTCTCCGTGTATTTTCTAGCTGTAAAGTATACCCAATAATTACATTTTCATTACATTTAGTTTCGAATTACCTTCGAGGAAAGAGCTCGTTGAAAACTTTTGACCTGCACTTCTAAAATTAGTGATGACGTTTGCTCTGGCAATGTTTAATATTGTTCTGGAAAGAGGACCCATTTTGGAATTATTAAGTAGCGGTGTGTGAGAAACTGGAAGGTGTGATGGCGTCGCCCAGCAGTCACTAGTATCTATGTTCTTGAAATATTTCTGTCGTGACCTTTGACGGAAAGAGGTCGATCGTCGCCTAGTTCGCCCCCTAGAATTTCTCTTGGGTTAAAACCTGGAAGTTAAAAGAAAATGCTATATAAGTTAAGATGCTGGTTTTCTTCATAAGGGACCATATTGTAAATAATCAGTTTTATCTCAGAAGCAGATGACCTTCGCTCCTGACCTTTGCCTGATGTGTCGTGTGTACATATCAGCGCCTTGTATCTCACATCTCCTTTCCAATGGCACACAAGTGTAGACAGCGACAGGATTTTTCCATTCTCCAAAGCCAAAAGACCAAGTTAATTTAACTGGACATTTACAAGTCTGCGTATAACACTTTGCCGGCCTGGTTTTCGAATGACAAGTTTTTGCTAAATCTTTGGTAGTAACAAAATCTCATAGAGAGCAGCATTCGGATATTCCGAACGACGGCGATTGGCGACCGTTTCTTGAATAAGTAATTCTGACTAAACAGCTCTTTTTAATCTTTTCAGGAGCACTAGGATTTCTAAAATGGCCGATGGTCACCCGAAGAATGTGGATCCAATGGATGAAGAAGACGAGGCAATGGATGAGATGGACATGATCGAAATTCTTGAAGAGGACGATGACGACGAGGACGAGTTCACTGGGACAGATCAAGGGAACCTTGGTGACGATGAAGTTGATGACGAAGATGAGTCCTCAGGTGGACCGGGACTTGAAGGGTTCACGGGATCAAAGCCGAATTATATCTTAATGGCTCATCGAGCAGCAGTGTTTTGCGTCGCTTTCGATTCCAGTGGGGAGAAACTGATTACAGGAGGGGAAGATGATGTCGCCAAAGTATGGGATGAATCATCAATTAAAACCCACTTCCCCGTTTTTAGTACACAGGGTCACGCTGTAAGTGACAATTGCAGTGATAAATGAAGGAAGATTTTAAATTCTACATTTTTCTTTAGGATTCTGTCCTGAATGCTTCCTTCAGTCATAAGAATACATACTTCCATACTGCTGACATGAGCGGAGTTGTCAAGTTCTGGAGAACCGCTGACAATGAACTTGTAAATACGTTTGAGACTGGGGATTTGTCGGTAACTTTTCAAAACTTTTACCCTCACTTTGTGGTTTATTGAATTTCTTTTTATCATTCTAGTGGTGCTTTTTCCATCCTTGCAGCGATTGTCTTCTACTCGCTGGGATGGATGATGGCTCAATTTATAAGTTTCAAGGGAAATCAGGTGCCTTCAAAGTTATTCCCGGGAGTAACTCAAAATGTGAATGTGGCGCTGTGTCCAATGATGGTAAACGTCAAAATCAATTAATTCTAATGGCTAGCTTCTTTGTCCATTCAGTTGATTGTTTATTTCATGGATTTATAGGGTCGCATTTGGTTACTGGTTATGCCGATGGAGTTGTATAAATTGATTTCCGTCAAGACTGAAGAGACACTTCAGCAGTTTGAAAAAACCGGAGGTCCAGCTGTCATATCTATCGATCATCACAAAACCCGTAGCGTTTTTGCAACTGGTAGTTCCGATGGCACAGTCAAGTTGTACAACACGCAGAATGGAAAGGTAAGTTCACTCTAATCTGTCTCAAAGGCCCAATTAATACAATTGTTTTAACTTTCGGATTAGCTCATTACAATTTGGAATTGTGATGGAGGTACAGCACGTGATGCCGAGGCCGAGGAAGGAGACAAAAATAGTGTCGAGACCGTAGCATTTTACCCTGGCACTGAATTTGACTATTTAGCCGCTGCTACTGTTGCCGGGCATGTTGTAATCTGGGACGTAACTACGACGGTAAAAAACGGAGATTCCGATTCTATTTCTTCTTAATAATAGTTAATAAAATAGCATTTAATCTTAATGTCATTACAGACTGAGCGCTTGCGGGTAACCCAGGAAGTTGGGATCACAAAATTGATTTGGAATCCCACTAGTCCTGTTGTTTACACTGGGGGACTTGACGGTGCAATTCGTTCATTTGATGCTCGTTCCTGCATAGAAGAGGCCACTTACGGTCGCCATCGAACTGAAGTTTTGGACTTGGCAATAACGAAGTAATTTCAGATCACAAAGATTCATTTATCAATGTAATAACCAGCAATTTTCTTGTCAAATTAGGAATGGAACGAAGTTGGTCAGCGGCGCCGAAGACGGGACTGTGTTCATCTACAACTTGAAACAGGAAAAGCAGGCTGAAGCTCCAGAGTTGCCCACGAACACAGTACTTGAGAGACACTGATCTAGAGCAATTAAGAAAATTGCCATGTTAGATCGTTTATAGTTAAAGCCGCTAATAATCCCGGTAAAGATAATTCTGGGTAAGTATTTTACCCTTAAATGATCGAAATAATCCTAGAAGTAAATGTTAGTTTACTTCACTCCTTGTTAAATTGATCCTCTTGATTTTTG
Source organism: Pseudachorutes palmiensis (assembly GCA_009869845.1). Taxonomy (NCBI): domain Eukaryota; kingdom Metazoa; phylum Arthropoda; class Collembola; order Poduromorpha; family Neanuridae; genus Pseudachorutes; species Pseudachorutes palmiensis. The sequence goes on along the minus strand of VNWY01000092.1, from coordinate 5,737 downwards.
AAGAGTATTTTTATCATCTTTATTGAAATGCGTCTTCAGCCTCTTGCGTAATGCTGTCTGGAAATAAAACTTGAGTTGACGGTGGATTTGACGGTGAGCCTTTACACTATGTAATCTGTACGTTGATGAGTTGGTTTAAGTCATGCTCAAAGATTTCTCAGTTGAAGAGTGCACGCTTTGAATACAATCGTCAAATTAAGGTCAAGTCCACGTCTATCATCAGACTCCGAGGAGCATTTTATGCAAATAACATGAGGGGTTTGTATTAATTCAAGCTCTTCTTTAGTCTCTTTATTCAAGTTTCCGGGTAGGGATGTCCAGTAGTGGTTTGATCTTTTAATCCTTTTAAAGTGGATTGTGGTTTGCATTTTGAAGAACCCCGAGACGACAATTAAACTTTGTGGAGTTGATAGCAATTATGTAAATTAGGCTTAAGATTAGGATTTCTAATTACACATCATTTACACACAAGTAGTTTACATAAACACTTGGTGTTTAGTTTACATTAAACTTAATTGCAACTGATAAAAGCAGAGCCACGGTTCCTCAATGTCGCTCTGAAAATGCGCTTTAGTTCTAGAGATTGCAAGGAATTAGGAGGTTAGTAAACAAGTAAATCTTGCAGAAATAAGCAAAGCTCAACATTTTGTCGCTGCTCGACTTGTAAGCTCGCAGTCAGACGCCGACGCTGGCTCTAATAACTTGGAAAAATCATTTTCTCCAGTGAAAGTTCTCTGCCTCGTAGAAACTACGGAACGGTACGGTCTTCCAAAAGGTAATTACAATACAATTTAGGAATTTGCGGTGTTTTTTCATATTTCTAACGGTAACTTTAAGTAAGTTTCTGTTTTCTAGGATTTTGTAAAAATGAACAAAAGAGGAGCTACAAAAATTTCAGGCGACAGCGCTTCTGATTCTGGAAGCGAGAAGGTAAGAATATAAACTTAAAATTCAATCGTATTCTGCCATATTTTTTCTATTTCAGCACGAAGGATTCCACTTGAAGAAGGAATTGGGCCTCCTAGACGGGGTTGCAATTATTTTTGGCATCATTGTTGGTAATAAAAGCGTATTCAATAAGTTAAACATCAATTAGATTTCAGAGGTTTAGGGTCACACTGACATTTTTCAGGCGCTGGAATTTTTGTGAGCCCCAAGGGAGTACTAATTGCTGCCGGGTCACCGGGATTAGCACTGATAATATGGGTTCTCTGTGGCGTTATGTCACTCATCGGTGCGCTTTGTTATGCCGAATTGGGTAAGCAAAATGACACCATTACTTAAAAACCATTTTTTTGACGATTTCTGATGATCTTAGGTACAATGATCCCGAAGTCTGGAGGCGATTATGTAAGTGGAATATGCGAATTCTAAGGAATGGATGGTGGATTATTGAAATTGTTTGACAATAGGTGTACATCATGGAGTCACTTGGCCAGCTTCCAGCGTTCTTATTTCTATGGGTTGCTCTACTCATAATTGTCCCAACTGGAAGCGCCATTCTAGCACTGACGTTTTCATCTTATATACTGCAGCCATTTTGGCCGGATTGTGACCCTCCAGATTTAGCAGTGAGGCTCCTTAGCGCCTCTGTCATTTGTAAGCCACTAACTCCATGGACTTTCCTCAGTTATAATTTTGTCTGGTTTAAGGTCTTTTGACTGCAGTCAATTGCTACAATGTCAAGTGGACTGCACGCCTGACTGATGTCTTTGCTGTGATGAAGCTTATAGCCCTTGCAGTCATAATTGTGGCTGGATTAGTTGTATTGGCGACAAGTGGACTAGGACATTTGGCAGAACCGTTTAAAGAAACGAATACAGATCCAGGGAAGATTGCACTGGCATTTTACTCTGGGATATATTCATTTGCAGGGTGGTAAGTGAAGTTAAATGGAGCTTTATTAAATTACAGTGTCACTGTGAATGTCATTTTATTTCTTACGTGCAGGAATTGCTTGAATTTTGTCACTGAAGAGCTCAGGGACCCATTCAAGTGAGTCACTTTTTTAATTGAATTAAAGAGATATGCAAAACACCATTCAAATGGCTTCTGTATTTTCGTAGGAATCTGCCAAGAGCAATTTGGATTTCTCTGCCGCTTGTGACTGTCGTCTATGTCTTGACGAATCTTGCGTATTTCATCGTCTTGAGCAAGATTGAAATCCTTGATTCGAATGCAGTCGCCGTCGTAAGCTGCATATTAGGACCATTTTTGGTCTCTTAATTATGAACTTTATTCATTGCCCAGACGTTTGGAGACAGATTACTTGGCGTCATGGCGTGGACAATGCCTGCCTTTGTTGCATGGTAAAATGGCGACATTTAAAAATTACTGGAACTTTACGTTTGCTGCCTTTCAGTTCAACTTTTGGTGCTCTAAATGGAAATATATTTGCGCCGTCCCGAATATTTTTTACCGGAGCAAGATTAGGTCAACTGCCAAAGGCTCTTGCGCTGATCAACGTAGACACATGTACTCCAATTCCTACCCTCATTTTTCTCGTAAATGTCACATCCTATTTACCCAAAAACCTATTTTCTGTATCAATTTTAATTCTCCTTATAGGCAATTTTGTCGCTGCTGATGCTACTTATCAAGGACGTTTATACGTTGATCAACTACATTGCTTTTGCCGAAGCACTTGCCTTCGCCTCATGTGCACTTGGTCTGATAATTTTACGTTGGACCCAACCTAACGCCGTGAGACCAATCAAGGTAAGATCTTGTCGATTTAAAAGTTAAAGTCTGGTGAATTGAATTTTTTGAAATACAGGTCAATATTGCTTTCCCCGTCGTATTTCTGTTGATTTGCCTCTTCCTTATGGGCCTTCCAATGGTTCTAAGTCCAGCATCCGAGATCGGTATTGCCGTAGCCATAGTTCTATCTGGAATCCCAGTCTACTTTGTCTTCATCTATTGGGAGACTAAGCCAAGATGGTTGAACCAACTGGCAGGTACGACGATTATAATAAAGCCTTCGGCTTCTTAAAGATTACTATTGCAGACGCATTTTGTTTATCCAGTTGTCACTTGTCTTAATAATACTTTTCTTGTGATAAACACTTTGTAAGCTTCTTAGCAATAGGCACATGTTACGACTTTGGATCTTTGAAATCACTACCTTGAATGCGGAATGCATCAAACGCATTGCTCATTTTCTGCCTGAAGCGTTTAATGCCGACTCTATGCTTTAAGTTTTTTATGCGTTTTGCTGTTCCTGTCGCCAAGGCTTTGTATGTGGCAGACATGCCGTTGCTTATTTCTGTATACATATAAATACAACCCGTGAACATAACAGCAATTTTTGTTTTTAGTCTCATTCGACAGAAACACGGCCTTGCTCTTCAAAGGGGTGATGGAAGCGGAAGGAGACGATGATTGATCGATCATGACAACCCGACAGAATTGCTGCCGGAGTGAAACTGACCATGATGAGCAATTAAAGCAAGCTACTTTGTATCCCACTAGTTCGAGCTGCTAGGTACCCGAAAATATTATGGCTAGTGTTTTACACTAATCGAAATATTGTTTTACTAAGGCTAAGGTTTCTACTCGAAGAGTATTTTTGTCTACTAAAATGTGTGGCCAGCATATTGTGTAAATGTCGACTGGAAATAAAACTTTGGAATATTGAAGAAATATTATTTCATGAATTCGGGCCTTTAGGGGATTTTGGAATATTTCTTAAATGCTTGTTTTGTAAGTTCTAAATTATTTTCACACGCAGAATTGATATTTGGACCTTGAGATGAAGAGATTGCAAGTCATGAGCCTAAACCTTGAGGCGTTTGATTAAGATTTTGGAAGGAAGAGAATCCAAGGTTCAAAAGACATTTTTTCAAAAATTTCAGGAAACGTTAATCCCCAGAGTAAAATTAGCTTTCTTAAACACTAAATGACCAAAGTTAGTATTTATTACGAAATATTACAGCCAGCCATAAACGTGTGAAGAACGTTTTCCAACCAATCCTGGAATTGTGGCAGCCAATCCCGTGCTTCCACGTCAAGGGATTCCGTAAAAGTATGCGAGACGTATTACGGGAGCCAATCCCGTGCCTCCACGTCCAGATAATGGACGAACGTACACGCGACGTATTCTTCTTCCTGCGCCCTTTCTTCCTGCATTCCTCCTCATAGGTGTTCCGGTGTTCGAGGAAGCAGGTCGCACGATTTCGGCTCCCGATCAGCTGACCAGAAAGACCCCCACGCACAACCGCACACAATACAACATGGCTTGGTTTGACTTCACCCGGCTTCGGCCACGTGTCCTAAACTTTAAAGGTAAGACCATAATATATTAGCCAAGTGTCTTCTGCTATGGAGCTGAGCACAGCTAAATAACTTTTTTAATATTAGACAAAGAGGACTACGAGCGCCATCTGGCTGCCACTTGTCGTGGGAAGGGTCGGGTCAAAGTGAATCACTCCAGGAGGCTGGTAATCTACACAAAGGCCAAGGGACGTGACGCTCATCCAGGACCATCCATGGCCACGGGAAGCACTACCGAGGGCTCAGCCGGCCACAGCGTCAACTTGGAGCCCCAGCCTCGATGTGGTAAAGTCATGGTAAGTGCATGAACAGTTAATGTAACTTTCGTTTTAAAATATAAACTGATGATTGCCTAATTGAAAATATTGCAGATGATCACACGTCCGCCCGTCCAGGCCGAGATGGCACAGCCACCATTGCCAACTCACCCGCCCCTCACTCACTCGGTAAGTTAACTTTCTTCTTTAGTAAGATCTAATGTTGACTGTACCCATGTGACAACCCATGTAATTTTAATTATTCCAGGATCGTGCCCGTGCTCGTCGACAGAAGCGGGAGAGGAAGCGGCTCCGTCGTCTGGAGAGGGAGCAACACATGCGGCGGCTGTTCATGGCAGATATTGTGCTTTTGGCGGAGATCCTCCACATGGAGACGGTGCGCCACATTGATGCAATGGCTATGATCCTTGGGGACATCATTGCCGCTGTCGAAGCTTAGCCCAGCCTCCCATCCCTTCAAATAATTTAGGCACTACTTTCATAAATTAATTGTCTGCCTATATGCTAAGTTGATTTTAATTAATTATTTTATACTTCAACTTTCCAAATTAATTTAATTTTATTTCAACATTCCTAATTAATTCAAAGGATGTGTTATTTCTTAATATAAAATAAAATGTGGATACTATCCCAATCAAACTCAAATCTGTCTTGGAATCCTTTGATCATTTATTTTAATTTAAGTTTTTAGTTTAATTTAAATATTAAATAAAATAATATAAATATAAAATAAAGTTTTCATTCCAGAGATCAGACGATTAGGGTTAACTGTCTTGCGTCACGTCCGTGCTGCTGCGGCCTGGCATGTTTTTTTTATTTACTTTTGTCCAGACTCCATTTCAAGATCTTGCCTCGAATTGTACGGATTGGTCAGCGATTAGGGATTCTGAGTGTCCGATTGACAGCCAGCCGAGGGTACGATCAACTACTCATCCAATCGTCAACGGTGTAAGGTCTCTACTTGGTTAGCTTGATTACCTGTGTCTAACATATGGTTTCCCTAGTTAGCTTTAGCTGGAGTAGTACAGGTGGTGCATAAGACCTGAGGGTCAGAGTTCGATTTGGCAAGACATGACTGGTTCCACTGCGCCCTATCACAGTGACGAGGAATTTGAAGACTATAAAACTGTTATAAGGCATCCATACCTACAACCGACGCAACCGAGTACCACAGGGATGTCGTCGTC
>VNWY01000091.1:0-89046 GCA_009869845.1 Pseudachorutes palmiensis | reverse complement strand
GTGACCTGACACGGGCTGACCTTGGCCAGAGAATTTTTACTGTTACTAAGGGCAACGGCTTGTTGACGCGCGTAGTCCTTAAGCGGACGTAATTTCTTGGTCTTAATTTTCTAAAAGAATTGAGGTGCTGAGGTGTGTCTGGTGGTGGGGATAGGACGGTAAAAAACGCTTGTATAGAAATACCTCATTATAAGCATATAAGCCGGCGCTGTGATTTTAATTATATTTCAATTGAGAAAAGTGATGATGGAGTTTCCTTGTCAAATGTTTTCATCTTTGGTCCATCCGCATTGGGGCATTGATTATGATTAATTTTTAAGAGAGACATGCTCATAACCATGACCAGTCAACCTGGTACGGTCGGGGACGTGTCCTATTGAATTCTGAGGGTGATGGTGGGCGTATTATTTTTAGTTTTGGACTTTTGTAATTGCCACTGACTTCTAAGCTTAAAGCATTAGCAGGGACTTGGACTCCTTGATGAAGTGACTGTATGATTCATCAATGGAGAATAATGAGGTGGATGATTTGGACGAAATCCATGTCCAATTAGACTCTGCTCCTTTCGTCTTCCCCCTTTTGTTTTATTCCTTTTTATTTAATGATGATGAATGCTTCCTCCTAGTTAGATTCCAGCTTGTTTGATTGTAAGTTGAGATGGTGTAGCTTGTAAGGTTAGTTAGTTCTTCCGCCCTAATGCGCATTCTCCATAAACACTGTCCTCACTGGGAAACAACTCAAAGGGAGTCCATTCAGAAGGCCTTACATTCAAGGGCCAGCTGAAACCCTAACCTTTAAGTCCCCGATCGAATTATCCTGCTCTTAGGTTTCAAGTGTGTGGGATTTGTTCAAAGCATGGTTACACTGTCACACACCGCCACTGCTAATGTCACCTTGAAAGAGGAAGCAGATGCGAAAATAAATGAATACACTCCAAGGCCCAACCCGCTTTTTCATCCCGGTCACTCTGCATAACCTCAGGGTCAAAGTGTTTATCGCAGTAGAAGCCTCTGCTGACTCACAAAGTGAAGATGACTCGAACTGGCCGGAAGGCAGTGCCGTCTTTGCAATTTTTTTTCCCTTTGCAATTCCGCACACACCACACTATATAATTATCATGTAATCTTTGATTCGCCAAACGTCTGGGAATTATGATAAAGCTCTAAATCATTTCCCCGTTGGACTTTTTGAGTGTAATGTTTAAATTCATAATCCCTTTAGCGGAGTGTTTTGCTTGTGAGCAGCGCTTTGCTTGGCTTGCGTGGGATGAAGAACTTGTGATGGAGCCTTGAGGTGGGGAATTTGAATCATAATTTACAAAGAGAAATCCAGGGATGATGGAACCTAGCATTAGATGACTGCCAGGATAATTCCTTTTGTTTCTCCATGATTTTGGGATGATTGTTGATGATGGGCTGATTCCACCAAAGGGGATCGGACTGGCATTTTTGGTCTTGCATGTTCCCAACACTTTCCCATGTGCTCAGCCACGATTAACTCTACCACAGAGTACCTCAATTTTGTCCTTTTTGGTACAAGGAAGAAAGAGCTTCAATTATCAATTGGGAAGTAATTGATAGTCTTCAGAGGAACAGCGCAGCTTTTTACTTTTAACCGGATGAGAAAGTTTCAAACCTTCCTTGCGCTATTTGCCGAGCATTTAAGAAAGACCTACGAGAGAGCCCAGCTTATGGGAATTTTTGATATATAAATTTGATATCCTCTCCAGGAAACACGGAAATTTATGAAGAATGAGTGGAATTCGAGGTTCTAAGTGGAGGATATATTTGATCTGCCACATATCTTGAGATGACATGTCACCACACACAGTGTCGACTAGTCTGGAGCACTTCAACTTTTCCCATCAGTCCTCCTTTAACTCTGCGCGAACAGGGCCCTCCTAACTTTCCATGAATTATTGGCATTTCCAATGTGAATCCACACCTTATTCCTGCATGATGGAATGGATTTTCCAACTTGTACATTCACCGGAAACGGCTGATGCTGTCACCACTATAAAGCAGAATTCCATTAGCTTTCATTTCCAACGAACTTGATTTTCCCATTTACAAAAAATCCATTGCAGGGATTCAAAACCCATTCAACTAGATGCGAGGCTTAAGCCTTGGAGTTTTCTTCGGGAATTTGCATATAGCATTTTAACCTGTACTTCCAATTTCTGAAAATCGTCTTTGGTCGTGACGACAGATGAACAAGAAGAACATTTCGGTTGTCAATATTTTTTTCTAAAATTTTTATGCAATGGAATTTGACGTTTTTTCCCCCTATGCTAAGAGTAGTTTAGGAATTTTGACGTATCGAGAGAGAGACGGATAACGTGTTTGTTTCCCTGCAAAATGATGAGCAGGTTATGTAATGTTGATTGCGTGAGAGTTTTCTTTTCTTCATAAAATGCCATCATCCATCCTGAGCATCTTGAGCGTGTCAGAAATTAAAAACTGAAAAGTTGGCTCTGTCTTATGCTATAGCCGGACTGGGGAGCTTAATTCAATTCATTGAAGAAAGGAGTTTCGGCCCTTTTGGAAAACAAAGGGGCCTTAACAAGGGATCACAAGGCTTGTATGCTATTTTTTTCATCACCACTGGAAATGTCTGGTTTGTACTGCGGATGATTATGTGCATGTCACGGAAATGGCGGCGGTCGTGTTCCCTGACATGACTCTCTCGTTTTAATTATTCCCACATACTATTTTCCCCCTGTATAATTGCAAACCTCCCCAAGTGTCTGTTGAGCCCGTAAGGTGTGCACATAAGGGCCTCCTTCATATTTCAAAGGTAATTGCGTGGATTTTAACATATCAAAGAGGTATGAAGGTGAGAAAATTATATTAATGCTCATATTATTATCATTATGAAAAAGCCGCTTTTGCCTTGCGTGTCACTGGAAGTTCCTGTGCGTCGAGGTATCATCCATTTTTTTTTCATTTTTTTTCACATCCACACATTTCCAGAGAGTGACTACTGACTTGCATGTCTTGCAAGTGTGAGGACTAATAGAGCTCCAGCCTCTCTCCTGGAAAGAATCTGTTGGAAAGCATCGGTTAAGAATTGTGTAAAACTATACTTAAATTATTAGGCGAAAGGAAGGGGCCTTAAAATTAAATGATGATCCTTAACTCGTCTTTGTACGCGGTACCATGCTGCCATGCCTTGCGACTGTCGGCTCCACTTGAGAAAAGGACGAAATTGATTTAATTGGAAGATAAAAAGAACATAACCAACAAAGGGTTGCTGGCGATTTCCAACAAGGATCCCGGGACAAGGAGGGGAACATAATTATACATGTACCCGAACGGATCTTACCTGGATCCGGGTAACTCACAACAGCCCTCTCCCTTCCCAGCGTAATCGGGGTTTTCCAAGGCCTTGCAATTCTAAGAGCGTTGCTGGCTGGTTGGTTTTTGTTGCTAGGAAACGAGGATAGGGTTCTTATCTTTGGCATCATCATCCCCTCCACAGCGGACTGGATTCGGAGATGACATGGAGATTAGAAAATCTGTACTTTTCAGAAAATAGAGATGAATTCGACAAGGGATGATTTGGATAGAAATCTTTTCTCTTCTCAATTTAATATACTGGCAGCGGTGCAGTATTTCCAGACACATGTTACCCGGCTTTCAGTTTATGGTTGCTGCTCGCCCTTTCTTTCCCGGGCGTGTTGACAGTGCGGCAGAGAAAGACTCCATTCCCTTGTCTCCCGAATGATGGAAAGTAGACTATGGAAAAAGTTTTGTGAAACTGGTGAGAGACTAGTGTAATACTGGCAAATTGACAGAATTACACTTTCCCATTCGGAGAATCCATCATTCGATTGGTCGCCGAGGAAGGAAGTGAGCCTTAATGTTCCAAACTCAAAAGTGTGGAAGCGACTACTTTGGAATTCTATTGATTTTCTAATAAATGTAAATTGAGGAGACACCGGAAAACCATGACGAACGGAGAAAAAGGGAGACAAGGAGATTCAAATAATCGAATTTAGGAAAGGTTGCAGTTGTTGCATATTGCAGGAAATTCAAAATGGGGAGAGACATGGGGCTTGTAGTTGACGAGCTGTCATTGTTGCCAGGAATCGTCCCGATGTCACTCTTCAGTCAGGAGGAAACGGGTCTTTTACCCGGACACTTTTTTCCCGCTAAGGGGGAAGCCTGTCAATAATAATGAATCCAGAAAAGCAACTATGGATTGGGGTGTGAATTAAAAAGCTGGAAACAAAGTAGAAACAAAGGTTACAAGACTATGACGTGTCGCACGACGACGACTTTTTCACCACTCACTCGCATGGATAGGAAGCGGATGGTCACACCAAGTTACACACACCCCGTTTCCAGTAGTTTTATTCAGATGAGGGCCTTATAGAAGAGATTCTTTTGTGTAACTTTTTTTAGAACAGTGTTTGGAACATCATCATCATGGATGATGAGTCCACATTTTGTTTTTTATTTTTTCGATTCCCGTCCTCCACCCTTTTCTTCCGAATGCTAGAATGACTTACTCAAATAAATAATAAATATACAGACGATTCATTCTCTCTTCAGCTGCTGCTGGACTTAAAGCTCCAATTAAGTTAAATAGGGGACAATTAAAATGGGAGAAAAGGAAGCAGTAGGGCGTAACTCGAATCCACAGTCACAGATTATCAGAATATTAATGCAATAAGCAAGCTACGTTTTAGAAAGGGATGAAGAAAAATTGGAGCAAAAGGGATGAAGGGCAGGGGGATGATTTGCTCCAAATAACAACCCCAATCCAATCAATAAATGTGTAACTTATTGGAATTGCACGCTACGTTAGCTTATATTTGTAAATAGTTTGGCTAATTTGTAAGTAATTCGCTTGGAAATGATGACCATGGATCTCTTCCAATCCGAATTCCTTTGGTGTTATTGTTTCGTTTGAAGTCAAGCCGCCTGAATGTCGGGATCAGTACCCCCAACATTCAGCAGCGTGTGTGTAGTGAATGCAATTGATGATAGAGGATATGAGGCTAGGAATTAGGGTTCAAATCTTTTGTAGCGATGTGCTTGTTTCCACTAATTCCGGATCCGAAAGACAATCCGGACAGGAAATACCTCAACAAACTCACTAATGAATCCGTCCTTTAATTCAAACAAAACTAGAAGCCACAGAGTCAGTCCTTCATCCTCAGGTGGATCTCCAGTGTGGACTCTTTATAATTAAATCTCATTGTTCACCCACTAGTCTCTTCTTTCTCGCTTGAACCCGATCTTTGACACTTGAGGAATTCAAGAGGGGAGCATGGCTTATGCCCGGGAGAATTCAAATCCCTGTCGTCCATTCTTAGCCCGGAGTTGGGCAAGTGTGAATTGTGAAAAAAAAGAGACTAGCATTATTTATTATAATACCGGCTTTGTTTTTTCTTGTTAAGACTATAGTGTGTAAATGCACTTAATTTGGCTAAAGGTGAAGGTGCGTGACGACCATAAGTCCTGAAGGAGTGGTTTAGCACAAAGAAATTCCCAGAGTTCAGGCCTGCTTGAAAACACTACATGATAGACTTTATTTCCTCCAAAACCTGGATGACAATGGGTGCTACACCGGAAGTAGCTTTATAGTCGCTGTTCTACTTTTTTTTTAACAGAATTTTCGGCAGTCCCTACTAGGGAAACTACGTTCTAAGAAATAATTTGACGACCACCTTGAATCTTTGGGATGATGAGTCAATAACTTTAGAGCAACACAAAGCTTCTGATTGGAATCAGTTAATTTGACGCATTTCCTAAGGTGTGTTTTAAAGATGATTTTGCATTTTGATGAATAAGGTCAAAGGCTATAACATTCACTGTTTGACAGGAGAAAGTACCATAGCCAAATAATGTTACAATTAATATACACAATTGGGATTCATCTTGAAAGATTTTATTTAAATTGTGTTGTGTAACTCCCCTCCTGCCGAGGTTTGCCAATTTATGGTTCATTTAATTGTGTGGGTTTTCCCAAACGGACATTAGTCATAACTGCGCTAATATTACATAAACTTTAGCTGTTGATTACACATTGTTCCACGTGATTGGCTTAATTTGCTAATCATAAGTTAACCAAAATTTAAAAGCCTGAAGGCTGTTCTCTGACAGTTGGATGGAAGGTTATTTTGGTGATAATTCAGAGTGGGCTTGACGCATTAGGAACTTATTGGAAGCGCCTTTAGCTAAACCTCTCCGGACAGGATTCTTTTTAAAAGGATTGAAATTTGAATATATAATTTGGTGCTGTACTGAAGGCTTTAAAAAGTGAAATCATGATTAGGGGTGGAGCCCTTTGGATTTGGAGGGTTTTATGGGAACCTTCGGTCGAGCTGAGGTCGTTTCCTAAAAGGGTGTGAAGGGAAGTCAAGGTCAAAAGACAAGATGATGATCCTTTGTAAAGTAGAGGGGTACTGTGCCATATAATCATACAGGATTCAGGGAGAAGTCAATCATCGTGGGATATGGGCCCTTGGACGACCTCATAATTCCATAGTCGCTTACATTGTTTTCCAGCAGAGGCTTTACGATAGACGCTTATTTGAATATTCAATGGTGGATCTTATCCACGCCTTCTTTCATATTGACGCATGTTTATTTATACGAGTTTACTATATGGGGATGCAACAACGAGATTCCCGAGTTTTTAATCTTCAACAGCATTCTTAAGGAACACCGAGACTTTGTTCCTGGCCCTTGGAAACAGGCGTAGGGAACCTTTCTCACGCCCTGGATGCAAAGATACCTTGGAGCCCTTGACTTCATCGGATCAATCCCTCTCGCTTTAATTGTATAGACCAAAGTCTTTGACCTTAAATCCCAAATTATCCGAAAATTCCGATCAATGAAAGTGATAACTCAAGAGGATCCTTGGGTACGCCTTCCAACTTGCTGAATCCACGTGAAGAAATTGAAACGTCAATCTTAATTCCCTACGCAGCACAATCCCAAGCCTCCTTTTTTATAAACTCGCACCTTTTGCAAAGTCCTGGTGGCTGCGTCCTTGCCTGGATTAATGGATGGAAAATGGACTCTATCCAGCACCGTTTCCAGGTTCCAGCGGGCATTTTTTTTTTGTGCGTGTGTTTTTTTTCTTTGGCCAGTGTGGCTTTCTCTGCAAATTTTCTCCTTTCTTTTTTCCCTGGTGCAATTTCTCATTCATTTCTTTGGGGATGTCGGTGACAGGCGACAGGTCCTTTAGAGAAACAAGTGAGTGATTGATCTCTCAGAATCCATTTATGGATACCGTACCCCACCACACAACAACATCGTAATGGTAATGGAATCCGAAGGAATTCACCAGCGCACAAAGCGCAACTTTCTTTCCCTTTGCTTTGATTGAAATCTCTGGAAGAATCTCTGGAACTTTTCCGTCTGAAAGAAGGGAAAGAGAATTAGAGACATTTTTGCTCGGAGCGGGATTGACGTGATTACTGCCTGTACATAACTGATAGATTCTCCTTCCCCTGATTATTCAAAGTCCCCCTGGCTTTAAGTAGTCTTAAGAGCTCATATGGAGATTGGAAGATGAAATGATGAGATATAGATAAGGGATTACCTTCCAAGCACTCCCTGATTACGGGCGAACAAGGAAGGATGCTGCGGAGCTATGCAGAGCAAAAGGATTATTACTCCGGCGACCCGGCATGATTTGAATCTTCCTCAATAAAGGCAGATGGGGATGGATTGATGTACTTGTATGGTGTGTGATAAAAAAGACATATGTGGAGGACCAATGGTGACAAACCACGCCATGCACAGCCAGGTGGAAATTGGATGATGATGGGAGAAAGTTCGCGAGAGCAGCAGGAAAGAAAGAAGGGAGAAAATATTCAATTTGGATCGCTCCACTGGAGGGTGCGTTCATGATTTAATACAATATTCATATGAATATAAAACTCAATAAAAACGGAGGAACTGAGCTATTGCATTTTTGTCAAGCTGGTTTGTAATGTATGCGCCTGTTTGGGTGACAATGCGATCAAGAGAAGGGTGTAAAGGGTTGACCTCCATAGACCCTATAGCCCCCCTCTTTCTCCCGTGAATCTTGTTAGCTCAGCTAAAGTGAAAACTGGGATTTAATTTGGTAGTGGTGGTGATGGCCGCTTGTTGGAATTGAATTCCCATTTCTCCCTTGTGCCGGTACTTTCCCCTCTATACAAGGATCTTATTGGTGAATTGATAATTGAATAGCAGCGGATCTGATTGGGATATTGGATTGATGAGTGATTTGGATATCGAGGAAAGTCAGCGGGGGATCTGCTAGGACGGATATTAAATGAGCCTTTGTGCTCACCTCTGAACTGCATAAAGTCACTGATTTACCGAAAGTCTGAAGGGCCTTTAATCGACAGTAGGGCCTTCGATCCGCAGTCCCCCACTGAAGGCAAAGGTGTTGCATTTTTGGACGAAAGGAAAAGGTGATGCGGCTTCCTTTGGGAAGGAGGAAATTTCGTTAGATCTTTGAGCTTCTCACTGGGTTTCAATCAGGAGAGAATTTTCAAATCCTTATTCCCCATACCGTACCATGCTTTTGATAAACGGAAATTCCAGGCTCGGCATGAGACTCAAAATTGAGTTTATGGAAAGTGGTCAAGGCGTTCAAATTGACTTCTTTGAAAGTTGAGTTGTTTCCAAAATGCAAGTCGTCAAAAGAATATGTGTTCTTGAACGGAAGAATTCCAGTTCATTTTTTCTCCTTGTGCTACAAAAGTTACGGAAACTGGGGACTTGTGTCCAACCGGTTTTTTAAAAAAATGTTTTTTTCGTGTATGCTAATAACGCTGCTGCCAGGTTTCTGTTGACATAATGTGTAGCAAAGGAAGGAGGGACTTGAAGTGGTCCGATAAGGCCGAGCTCCTTGGACTCACTCGAATGAAAGACAGGTGAGGATGGGATGCGTTGATTGGATTTGTTCCCATTCCCTTTGTTCTTGGAGACTCGAGGCGAGAAAAGAGTCATCATTATCATTGATCGCAATTAGCACTTTAAGGCTTTGGCTCTTATCAGCCACTTACGCCGTCAGACTTAACACACTTCGTTGTGTATTCGGATCTCGTGGGACGGAGACACCTTCAAAAAAGTCAACTTTCAACCCGGTTTATAATACAAAGTCAAAGTCCAGTGAGCAACTCTTGCCTCTGATTGGCTGAGAGGAAGTGAAGATCCGTTATAATATGTTTGTCTGCAATTAGATCCGACTTTTGTACGTTTCCGTATTGCTCCAGTTCTAAATTGTTTCCTTCATTTTATGATGATGAGGCTAGCAAATCAATTAGACAACTTCCCCTCCCTCTCCCGCAGAAGAACATGAGCATTTAAATTAATTAAGTGGGGTTAATTTGAAGGAAACTTGACGGGAATCTTGGATTTTATGTATGCTCGTTTTCCTCCATTTGCAGAATGAATAGGAGTTATTCCAGAGTGACAAGCTATGTAGAGTTGTGTGTAATGATGAATCCAATTTGGATTTCCTTTCTCAGCCTTTAACACTCCTACTAAGTGTAGGAAGTACGCTATTCTTCAGATCCATGATGATAAAGGCCCCACTTGACACACGCATGTCAAGTGGCAGCACTACAAACACACCTATCAATACCATCTGAAATAATTGAATTATATCATTCCGGCAAGCAGCTAAATGGAAGATGCACACTGCCAAATAAGGACCTCAAATCCCTGCTGCACTCCTTTATTTCCCTTTATGTGCTCTATCTCTATCTGGACTGGAAGCGTTCAATGGCTTCACCTGAGAACCAATCAGGAGACATACAAGGAACGGAAAACTGTTCGAAAGGAATTGCTAATAAATTAGGATTTTATGACTCCAACTGCCAAGTGGGCAGTGGAATGCTGTTGTTCGAAATGGTCGAAGAGCAGTTGTTGCAGCCAGTGGGGAATGAAAAAATGCAAAAAGTCTTGTAGTGATGGTGATATGTTCATTGAGTGATCATGATGAAGATGATGATGATGATCTTATAACATCATCATAAAAAAGAAGCAAAAGTAATTGGGATATGGCAGGCTCTTAAGGAGTTACGAGAAGGATTTTTGACAACTTTGTTTTTACAAACAAAAAAGTTGGACTCAAGTCCGGATTCTTTAATGCCAAAAAAATATGCGCGCCTCCGCATATATTGTGATAAGTGGTAATTTTCTTGGAGATAATTTCATATTTTTCTGCAAAAGGCATCCACACAATACTTGTTGCTTTCCTAATAATGCCAGTTTACTAAAATGTGGATGACGCTTGTACTTGAAACTGCATGCGATGGATATTTGTAATTGGAGCAGACGACGGTTCATCGTTTAGGTGTTTTGATATTTAAAATGTTCTTAGCTACAGGGCTTGATTATTCCGTAGCATGTTTTTTTTTCAGGTGAGATTAAGGGGCATATTTGGCCATTAATAAGGAGCACTTGAAAATCCCATTGTTGAGGCCAATGGCCGCTTCATTTCTTCTTAACACACTTCGTCAATTGTTGCATTTGGCCGTCTGCCCTTCTGCTGTCATACAAACAACCTTGTCCGTGTGCACTTAACAAACTATACTCCAATTGGAGTTCTCTTCTTCACACTTCCCATATGCTCTTCCACTTAATAAAATTAAAAATTAGAATAAATTATGATTGACTCAAACACTGCAATTATCCGGCATGAAAGCCACGGCCTTTTCCCAGACCAAAGAGCGCATCGAAGGGATCATTTTTCAGCTATTAACAGCGCCTTCTTGATATACGCACTGGCGGAAGATTTCCTAAAGAAAGTGACAAGGGCTCCGCCACTATAAGGTACTGAGGTACTTTTGACATTGATTTTTTCGTGTCAGATCACAGAGCTTTGGAGATGATGCACAGGGACGATTCAAATGGTCATGTCATCCTCTCCGTCTCTGTCAACTTGAGCCCATTGTTAACTCCCATCATGTAAATGTCCTGTCACGACTTTGTCACGTTTTATGGAGTCTTATACCTACTTTCACCGGCTCTCACCGTCGAGATAATGGAGTTGTAACAATGCAGACTGGAAATAATTTCAATTGTTAATGTGGATCCATTTGGGATGGCTGACACCTGCGCGCATGGAAGACTAATGGAATGGCGATGGAATTAATAATTGTTGTTTTTTTTTCACAGATTCCGGATTGATAATACGGACCATATCATAGATGTGAACCGTGATAATTTGCCGTATGACCAAGTCAATATCATCTGTCCAGTCTATGCACCCGGGACAAAAGAAGAGGATGCTGAAAAGTACATCATCTACAATGTAAGGGAATTAAAAAGCATGATTATACTTCCGCAATTTTTGATTGTGAGGGCAGGGTTGGATATTTCGCAAGGTTGTTTTTGTTTTTCAATCCCAAAATAGAGCAATCACGAGTCGTGACTACTGCCCCTGTTTCCATGTTTAATTGTGGTTTACTGGCTGAGGAAATGATGAGGTTGTTTGGAGGTTTCTTGATGATAAACATAAGTCCAATTACTTTAACTTTTATCGTTTTGATTGAAATGACGATCGCCATTAGAAAAGTGAGTGAGCGTTTTAAAGTTTCCCTCACTTTGGTTTTACCCAGTGTAACGAACCAAAGGACTTGTACTTCTCTGCTATATAACGTTGATGAAAGGTTTTGAAAATTGCAAAGGAGTCACCACGTCGACACGATTTTTGAGTCAGAGCGGATATTTTTCGTTCAATCACGACTAAACGAGGAACACTTAAAATGCAGCATTGTTTGGAATTAGTAATGGACAGCCAGTGCTTGTCTCTATTCATTTCGGAGTTATTTCATGACCTACTGTAATAAATCTTGAGCAAACTCGACTGATTGGAATATTTTACATTGGATTTGGGGGAAGCATGAACTCTGCAATTTTCCATGTCTGCCCTCAATACGTCAGCAGCCTTCGTCCAAATCTTTTAAAATTATTTTGGGGAAGTTAACGGTTTCACTTTTGCGCTTATGATTTATTGCCAAAACTTCACCACCGCACGTAAAAAGTTTATGTCCCTATTGTGTGTTATGTTTGTGCTTCTTATGATAAAGTGGAAATGTCAAGGAATGATATGAATCAGACGTTTTCATCCTGATTGTTCATTAGCCCCACAATTGCTAATTGAAATAAAGGGAAATTAATGCGGAGGCGGAGTAGCAAAACTTAGTGAATCCGTAAGTGCGTTTCTGCCATTAGTTTCACTGTGTTACTCAACCACGTTCGTCTTTGAAAATCCATTAAACTTCAATGACAACTTCACTTTAGCAAGGACTGCGACGACCTTTCATTTACATTTCTAATTGAATCTACACATGCGCTGTATAGTCGGTTTTTCATCAGTTCCCCATCTGCTTAGTTCCGTGGCCTGGTTCACGTCGTTTCCTGCTGCAACAACATTTTATAGATCACGCCCTAACCCACGCCGTTCTTACATGCTTGTCAACTACAATCATTTTTGATTATTGGAAGGCGTCTCATTGTCATTTTCACGAGGATGTTGATTGTTAGGACAGATGACAGACTCACTGTCAATCCCTGATTAGAAGGAACTGTACGTTATTGGATCGATCGTGTGGTTGGGAAGTGCTTGAAAGGCGTGTCACTAATAAATGCGAAGACTCCAAGTTGTCAGTTGTTTGGCGTGGGCATTGTCCAACTTGTGTGATTCCCGGCCATTTAAATTGCTCCTTAAGTGGAATTATATTACCTGTAAGCCCTTGCTGACTTTGTAATAAAGTTGTTCCACCTTTTTCCTTCTAATCACAAAATACCAATATTTCACCTGGATTATTTGCCAAATCGAAGCCTTATGTTAGTTCATGTGGAATAAGGCATTTCTGTAGACCTTCCCCTTTTGCCAATTCCTGTCTTAACCAGTTTTAATTTTTGACAAGTTATAAAATACTATAACGGATCCTTTTATCATTTTTCAGGAGCCTACGGTACTCTCCTGCCTCATCAGAAAAAAGATATTGATATTATTCAACGTCGCTTATTAGCAATTTGTCATACTCAATTTTAATCATAAACTGTATAAAAATTGTATGAAACAAAAGGAAACCAATTTAAAGAGGATTCGACAAGGTTAGGTAGTAGGTTGAAATTCCACCAAAGGAGACAAAATGTCAACAAAGCTTGGAAAGTGAAGAAGGAAAAAGTGTTTGTTTGAATTTCTTTTTAAAGAAAACGCTTTGTCTTTGATCTATGAGCTTTCCCTTGGGATTTTGTAAGGTGTCTCTATCAAGGGACTTGAGGATCTAATCTAATCTTTGGTTTTAATACCGTGTGGTGAAGGTGTTTGAGCAGTAAAACGTGTAGGTATTCCTTTTAAAAGGGAGCGGTGATCTCTTGTCACTCTCTGCCTGGATTCATGATCATCACGATTACATGCATTTCTTTATAGGAACCTATAACTTTTCTGCCTTAAAACTATCGTGAGCAATTTCTCACTCTTATCTTTTCGTCTTCTGCCAAAAACGGAAGAACCTGACTCTCTTCCTTCTTTCTCGTTTTTCTTGTATGCTCTACGCTGAACTCCTTGATCTTCTGTTGATGTCTTTCTATCTACTTGGAACAACATTTTTTAATTTAAACTCAAGTTCCTTCCTTCTGTAGCGATTTAGCATGTTATGTATTCTGCAAGAGTTTCAACTTTCACACTGGAAACTAATAAGAGAGGCATATCCCATCGGGATTGTCTTTGAAGATCCTCTCTCTCCCTCTCTCTCTCTCTCTATTTGTCTCTTATATTTTCAAAATGAGTATGAATCATGATGAACCTCCTATGCTGACTTTCTGAATTGAATGGTGGTGTAAGCACCGAAATTTCACCTGACTGGAGTAAAATCTGCTAATGGAATTAATGGTGCAGATTTAAGTCAGAATGCATTAGGAACCCTGTCGTGGAGAAAGTGAATGCAAGGGTGAATACGGCTACCACAAATTACTCTTATAGAACGACACAGGACTCGTGTAGACTCATAATGGGAATTATGTTCATCAGTAAAGAGGGAGGGGGAGACAATAATAATAGGTTTATTATTCCATTTCTATATTTCTAAGGATTCGGAGAAAGTATTTAGAAGACGAAGTTGTTTCCCACAGAGAATTATGGACAGGCTATTCTTTCCATTGGCTTATTATTAGAATAGGGTGGGCTGGAAATGTGTTTAGAAGGGCCCATCCCCAGCCCATGGTTCGAAAATTTAAAGTATTTAAAGAGCTTTTCAACATCATAATATTCCAAGAGGAGACAAAGACAAAGTTCATCCTGAGGACAATGGGAACTTTCTTCGACTCATCTTCATCGGGTGCGGGAAGGAGGAGAAGAGAAAGCACTTGACATGATCGCCTGGTGGCGGAGACAGGGACACAGTCCCACTTGTGTGTCCCACTCCAGACTCCAGGGCCTTATAGCGGAGACAGGAAGATGAAAATGAAGGAGAACTCAAACTAAACAAAAACTATGAAAATAGAGTCAGTTGGAAGGGAGGGAATGAGGGAAGTTTAAGGCTTTTTGCTTCTGGCTAACTTGAAGCTTTCTCCTTGGGGGAAAGTCCAATGAAAAAGAGGATGATGACTTGGGTCGTAACTGACTTTCTTTTATGCCATAGCTCCCAACTATCCTCGTAAAATATATCCAAAAACTCTCAATCAAAGACTCACCCCCAACTTCCGATTATTCTCAAATACTTCCAATAAAAAAACTTTGGAGTTAGCCCACTTACCCAAGAGCTGGACTTTCACTGCAGCCCCTACAAAGAGCAATGTACAAGGAAAGTCAAATAATTACATTTGGGTGTGGTGCACTCTCCTCGACTTTACTTCAAGAGAGTGGAATGAAAATGCTAAATTTGCGGTAGTGGTTTTAGTAGTCTCAGCCAAAGTGTGGAAGTGCGAAAAAAAAAAGTTTTTCATTTCTGTTTTGACTACGAGCCAAAATCATGGTCTACTTTCACCACTCTGGGAAATGGAGTTGGTTCCATGTCTCTGGTTGTGATATCGAGAAAACGTCCACACTTTCTTCTGGAGATGCTAATCATTAGTTTATACCAGCTTCCCTGGGAGTAGTACTTCAATTAATTCCCTTTGAACTTAAAGAGGGAATGGGCGTCTTTGTCACCAAATTCTGTTCCATACACTTCCCGATGCCTTCATCACACACTTCCAAATGAAGTGGGGATAGAGATGAACTCTATTTTCCTCAGCCTCCAGGTGAATGCAATTAAGATTTTCATAGTGCCTTTTCGAGAATGTCGGCAAAAGTTTTGTGAATATGCCCGCACTACTGGAATATGCAAATGAGACTTGAGAGTTTGCAAAACACTTGTACAAGGGACCAATGTATGTTAAATGTGTGCGGATTGATCGTCTTGTAAGTTTCTTTGGCCGTTGGTCAATAGACCTTGATTACGTCTGCGTTTGACCAAGATGGATGCAATGAACCTTTGAAAAAATGTTCTTTGCTAAAGCCAAGTACACGACTGAGGAGCATAAAAACTACAGAGGGAATAAACGATGATGTTCTTTTACTACGTTGAGTGACACTTGAAAATAAAATACCGCCTACGATCGATTACAAGATTCATTTCTTCATTCCTCCCTGTCTGCTCCGTGTAAAGGACATGACTCGATTTCTTTAAAAGAAGAACAATTGATAATTGTGGCAGTGACAATTCTCGACGAGAGACATTGCAGAAAAAAAAAACAGAAAAAGAATTCCTTTATTTCTGCCATTGATCTTTCCCTTTGATATTAATTTCGTGTGGTTCTATTTTTATCGCTTCAATCGTTTTATTGATTTCGCAGTGAATTCATGAAAAGGAATCCGGGAGACTATTGACTTTAATTCTTGTTTATTATTTATCAGCCAAACTGATCAAACAATGGAGGGAGCTCTCGTTTAATTTAATGTCCTTTCCTCCAGGGGTTGCGCCGAATGAATTGAACCGCTCCTTCAGCCTCAGCATGCGAGTCAATTCCCAGTCTCCCAAAGTGCCGTTGTAGTACAACTAACTATCCCTAATACAAAGTTGCTTTAATCGTTGAATGAAAGAGGTATGCCAATGGTTCCAGTCTCTTAAATGACTTGTGGTAAATCTCTAAACTAATGACACACTGAAACTATAATTCAGGAGATCCACATCTCTTCATTTTGGCCCAGAAGGGAATATTTCAGAGAGAATCTCATAAACTTTTTCCGCACACGGGAAATCAAGTTTTTGGCAAAGGTGATAGTATGTTCTTTACTCCATCGTATAGCCCTTTTACATGCGTGTGAATGAGCACTTTTTAACATCAATTTTGCTCAGATGCCGTCCCTATTTCTCTTCCGATTCTTGTTTCCAAAGCTGTCCGCAACAGTTCCGTCCTCGATGTAATTTATGAGTTATTTAACTCATCCATCAACTCCCTTATTATCGGCTCATCGTCATTGTTGTCATGCGCGTGGAAAAATGGAAGTGAAGGGCTCGCCGCTGCAGTCTGTCCCGAGGTCACTTTATATTACAGCACATTTCAATGGCCCATGATCCCTTGGAGCTCTGTCAATTACGAAAGGTGGGCCATTGGAATTGGCAGTGATTCCTCTGAGTCTCAATTAAAATGTGGTGCATAGGGGAAGTCCATTGACCCCAGGAGCACGCATGGAGGTGAGAATTAGAAGGAGTGCGCGCACTTGATAAGTCCATTCTTCCTGCTGGGGATGATGAGACCAGTTTGGTGGTTTGGGAGTGGGTGGGCAAGAATGAACGAAGTTCGGATGATTTTAATAAATGACCAATGCACCTCCTCCGTCATCATCATCATCATTACCGGGCTAATTTCATGCAGAAATTCATGGAGTGGAAAATAATATTTGCCCTGGCAGGAATTACAACACACTTGTGGCTAGCAGTCAGGAATTCAATATCTTTTTTATTTCATTGTCACCTGTTCCCTATTATAATGGACTTCCCAAGCACATGGATGAGGAGGAGAGGATCTTCCGAGGAATGATTGTTTGTAGACAGATGGACAAGGAAGAGGCAGGCGCAGGCTTGGAATGGAGTTGTAATTTAATTCCCGAAGTTAAGAACAGTGTTAAAATTAGTCAACCGGAGAATAAGCTAAATGAAACAAAACTATAGGATCATCAGTATGCATTAAAACTTTTGCAATTACTTCCAGCCTCTTTCTCTATTGTTCCCTTCTAATTCTGAATGTGTATTTTCACATAAAATGTTTTTTTATTGGAGGCTGGGGTTGACCCTTGTCTTGTCTACTTTGGATTTACATATTGCCGTAAAAACGAAAGAACGAAGCGCCATGTCCATGTTTTCTCTCGTGTGAATTTTTTTAATTCAGCTCAGCCTAGGTGGTGATGATGTTGGAAAAGGTAACAAGGAGTTTAAACGTCGTCGCAAGGAAAAAGTTCCTTTTGAGAAGTTCAATTTTCTTTTAATTTAAAAAGATAATTTATGATCGTCTTGAAAGTTAATAACGCATGTCGGGCCTGTGTAGCAAAGTCTCTTTTCTTTTGCTTTGGTTTAAATGGATCCGATGGGTTGCAAGGAGTAGGAACGTTTTAAGCCATTGGAAAATAAACTACTGCGCCACTATAGCACAGAATCCGCTGCTAAAGAACAATACAAGGATCTTCCATCTACGACCAACTCGTTTCCTCATCCCCACTTAACATCGTCCACAAATTGAACTGAGACAAAAGTGTAAATCATTACGCTCTTAATTGGAATTGACACTTTTGATGTCTCTCCAACTTCTTTTTTTAATTACACGACGCCAGGATCCCGTCCAAAACGACAGATTATTCAAAGTGGAGCGAGTTTTTAGAGAGATGAAACTCCATGTCCGCATAAGGAAGATGATTCGAAAACCTTCTTGAAGAATCTGTGTTTTACATAAAATGAGCGTCCTAGACTTTTGAGCCTGGGAACGGAGCAGGATGGAGATGAGTTATTAAGGTCATGAGAGGCTGCGCCCGCTGTCACCCTTTCCTCGGATATCAAAGTTCGGATCATACAGGATGATCTTGGAAATGGTCAAGAAGAAGGGCTGCTTTTATCTTGAGATGATAATAGACGATTACCATGTATGGGGAAATTACTCCCGTCCACAGAGGAAATCCACGCGCAGTGAAATTATAAAAGAGGATTAGATGATTCCAAAGTCCTCCTTTTTAGCTTTGGAATAATGATAGAACACATTATTACATCATTGGAATAAATCTTTGGGAAATTATCCTTTCCCTTGGGGAGGGGAAAAGTGACCTCTTGACCTTGACTCGCCTTTGAATATCAACCAACTATACATGCATACTTTTGGGGTGTTAAATTGAGCGGTGGTGGCAGGGTGACATGAACAATGGCTGACCAAATGGTTGTGGTGGCGGGAGATAAAACCAAGGGAGGATGATGTTATCTTTAAAACATTTTGCATTTTCGGAAAGAACCCGGATCCGGTGTTGTGTGTGTGTGCGGAAGAATGAATTATGATGATGGTCAGGCAGAGTTACGTGTGTGTGTGTGTGTGTGTGTGGATTGCGGATGGAAATGATGGTTAGGATTAATGGGATCGGATGAAAAGTAGAGATTAAGACCAAAAATTGAGAGTCGTCGTTTGCTTCAGTATGTTCACTGAAATCAAGTTTTTCGCTGTCTTCTTTTATTTTGTGGGAAGTTGATTGGATGTGATAGAAATGAGTGATGTGATGTGAATATGATATGGGGAACTGCTTATATCTAAGCACTGCTTCCCAAAGTCTTTCTTACTTCCACTGTGAATTCCGAACAGTGTTAGTCCATCATCTTCATTTACATTTGGATTTGTGAGGATCTTGTCCGAATGAGGAAGCAACAGCAGCAGGACTTGCATTGACTCATTCCGCCGGTAGCCAATTGACTCCCATTGTTGAAGATGACGCTCCGTCAGCCAGGGACTTTGACTTGCATGGAGCTCCTGGCAGTTTTTAAATGCTCCTGCGCTCCCACTTAAGTCCCTGTCCCCTCCATTGCTGGGTGGACGGCCGTGGCTAAAAATCCCGAGAGAGGATGATGATGAGGGGTAATAAGGACTCACACCTCGAGGCAATTAAAACGCAATCCTCCAGGGAGTGCTTAGGTGTGATTGGATCCACCAGACAAAATCATCAGCCATCTTCCGCCTTGCACTTCTCTCTGACTGATTCCAATCTGGAGGGGTTTGATTGATCGGATTGAAGTCATGTGTAAAAGAACTAGGATGCAAATCCCAGCAGCGAAGAAATGATGGAGTCAGCGGTTACGAATTGAAGGATTGGCACGCATAAATTGGCACTTGAGCTCGGAGCGGATTGGCACTTGAGAGATGCTGCAGATGCGCTCCAAGCGGAGTGAATAAAAAAAAATTCAATTTTTAATTATCTTGAGTAGTGTGTGTGACTAGCTGTAAAGTCCGTTTATCTTATTCAAGGGCCGTCATATCATCTTTTGGCAATGGAATGCTCCTCCGCTGGCGCGCATTCTTCATCCCATTTTCCCAATGAAAAGGAACAAATTGTAATTAACGACGATTCTTGTTTTCCGACAAGATCTCACCTCTTCACAAAGTACTACACAGAGATACTCGTATCATTGTCCCTTGTTGTCGACAGTTGAGGCGTTGCGCTTCTAATCAGAACTTCTTTTGAACCAGAGAAAAGGCTGCTACGGATCGATCTGATCTGAGAAACAATGCCATTGACATTGAGAGGAAACATCAGATAAGAGGGCGACTAAGAGGTCATTTACGGGTTCTTTCTACACCCTGCATCTCCCTTCAATTCCAAAAGGTCACGTGTCTCAGTCGGAATTATAGCGAGGGGCGCGGGTAGGTTTATTTGCTCAATGTCCCATACCATATACTTAAATCCCTCTTTCGTCATCTCCTGCTGCTGCTGGAAAGTGAGTGAAAGCGGAGCCGTCAATTGCAACGATGGTGCAGTTTATCTTATCTTGGTGACTCCTCATAGCACAGGAAAAAAGAATGCATAAACTGGTGAAAAAATAAAGTGTTTCCTTATGCAAATGATAGTTTCTCTTCCGCTACTCTGACTTTCCCTTTCGGAGAAAGGAGGCAAATGAGCAGGGGAACTTTTGCTGTACTTGTCTAACTTGCATTTTGTCGTCCTGCTGCTCGAATGTACTCTGCCTTGTACTTATGACTGCTGGGGAGTTTTGAAAATGCTTAATTTAATTCTAATGGGGATTTCAAAAGGAGGAATCTTAGGAGGAAGAGCCACATGTCCTTCCTATATATTTCATTCCGCTCCATTTCCCTTTTGCTACTTTCTCTGATTTCAGTGCTAAGGTGGTGATGGTGAAAACACCACCAAAAGACGAAGGAAATCAAGGCCCTTTTGCACATTACAAAAGGAAAGAGTAGAAACTCCAGTTTTCTGAAGGAAAGCTAATTCTTTAAGCCAATCGTGGAGGTGGTGGTGAAAGTCTCGGCGTGGTTGTGGTTTGTCAGAGAAAGGAGGAAGGAATGGTTGATTGGATTCGGTAGGTGATGAGGACGTTAAAGAGGTTTGCGTCCTCGTGGGATTTTCTAATTCAAGATGATGGGGGAATTGAATTAGCGCTAGGGGTGTAAGGTGAAGGGGGGCACTTGGAGTACTTGGGTTTCATTTCCAGTCCTATCCTTTTCCCACAGGCCTACTGTAACACACCTTCCTTTCTTCCAATTAATCTAGGAAGATGTTTACATAAATATGGGCGAGTCAAGGAAGAAAAGGCACGACGAGGTTTAGGGTTACAGGCTTTTAGAATATATTTTGAGATCACAATGGAAGATGTGGGAAAGGGACCTTTGGACTTTGTTCGTAAGGGAGACAGTGAGAAATGATATCAAGATGAGTCGAGTCAACTTTTGACTCCACAATGCCTCCGTGTGAGACTGACGACGAGTTAGACAAGAAGAAAAAAAGTTATACAAAGTTGACATTTAGGAAATTTGTAAATTAAAAAGTTAACTTAATAAATTCAGCTCCTCCTTCATCACATTTTGGTGTTTGACGAATTTCCTTGGCTCCTTGGTTTTTGGCAGTAGAGTTTCAATTAATTTCTTATGCTAAATAATTCCTACGTTGCCAGTATCATCTTTCGCTGTATAGGGATGAAACGCTTTTGAATTTACACTGAGTGAAGCTACCACTACCAACTTGTTTGTTCCCCATGTCTTAATGTCCGGTGTCTGTTTGTTCTGCTTGGCATGAATGAAAGACTCATTTGAGCCTTCCCCCATAAATAAATGTCTTATCTTCTCATCCTACTGGTGACAAGGTTAAAACGGAATATTTGGTCACCACCACCAGATTTTCCCGTCTTTGTCTTTCCTTTGTGTTGTTTGTCAATTGCTTACTACGGTGGTCAGGCGATGTCAAATTCAGGTTTCAAACCTTCATCTTAACCAGTTGGGCTTCTTTTCCTTCCCGTCAATTATGACTAGAAGGAGAAATGGCAAATTGAATTTAATCCATATAAAGGCAGCAGGATCTTTTCCTTTACTTCCGCCTTTAACCTCCATTCCTTTTGTGTTCGTGTGTCTTTTCAACAGGGAAAGCAGATGGAAGGGAAAGTTTTTTTTTCTCGGCAGTGGGAAGGGAAAGGTCAGTCTGAAATCTCAGAGGACGAGTTACACAGTTTCTGAAACTTTTTTATATTACCCGTCTTTTGTCAGGGTTGGTTGGAAATACCAAGGAAATAATTCAGAGTTGACATTATGATTATGCAATGTCAAATGTTATTTGACAGAGGATCTTTTAATTTTACACAAATGCCAAGAAAAGTAGGGAAAGGGAGGCAGACATGAGACTTCCAGAGTGCTCCAGAAGCGTCCATTGTGCCTCTTCCCTTCCCACACTCTCTCAGATATATGCCGTATTTTGTCTCCAAGACGGAGATAGATTGAATTAATTATTTTCTGGCTCCAGAATTGAGCTATTGTGAGGCTAACATCGTTTCTGCCTTTTGGTCAGAGCTATCCATAAGTACTCCTCCGCTTCTCTTTTTACAGATTTTATGAATAGAAATTTTTTCCAGAAGCGAGCGGTGAATAGAGGCTTCTTCCAGCAGCCGTGTCCTTTTCAACTTGTGAAGTTTTGAAGTTGCCCACCGAATTTTAATCCTCCATGCTTTCATATATGTATCCCTTGTCTTTTTAGGTTCATTTTAGCCCATGATTTGCATTTTTTTTTTATCTCAAATTATCACTCTTGAACAAACAAAGTGTCACGGCCTCCTGTAACGCGCAGAGGACGACGTCATCATCAAAAGTTCAAAGTCAACCAAAGCGGATTATTTACGGAGTCCAACAGTTTTCAGTAATGCTTTTACCATGTTTTTATATATAGCAGAAACTCTTTGATTCCCTGCGACGCCGACAAGTGCAGAGGAGCTGCCATTCATGATTAATTGGAATCTTTCGTTCCTGAATAACTTCGTGCTCAAGGTGTGATTTATTTGCCAAGAAAGCCCGTCCTCTTTTTCCATTTCTGCATGCAAAGACTAAAATCCTGAGACTGTATAAACTCCACAAGCATTTCCGATGCATTTTTCTTATCAATGGAAATCAAAGTGGAGTCATTGAGCTGCAGATTAAAGGATTCCATAAGATATATTTTGCACTATGGATTTACAGTGTAATTTGACCTGAGGAATCACACAGTGCCAGTCCATGAGATTGAATGTTTCAAACTTAAGATCTTAGTATGAATTATGAGTGCAACTTTTTCACTGTGTCTGGGGTGACAGGGACACGGTGTGTTAAGGCTGATGGGCAGTGTGTTAACGAGAGAGTACTCCAGCAGAGTCCAATGGGATTATGATGATGAACATCCATACAGCAACGTTCTTGAAACTGCGGGTAGCACAAGACGCGGCGGCTCTAGAAACTTTTGAGAGACAAAGTTCTAATTGGCTGTACTTAGTCATGTGACGTTTCATCTGAGAGAGGAAGGTTTGCAGGAGGCCCCTGGAATTCTTGAGGTTGGAATATCCAATGTCTCATTCCCTCGAATGTAGCAATGATTGAAGTTACACGACGACAACTGACGATAACTGTTGGTTCTGAAAACTAACTTATGAAGTCGTCGACAGGGTGAAAGCCGAAGGATGATGAATTAAAGTATCCTAGGAAAAGAGGGGAGAGGGGAGGAAAGGACTTTCACAAATCCATTCCTCCTATTTTATATAACTGAAACTGATTCCTCTCCTGGAAAATGGTATTCCTCCCTTGCCTCTGCACTTCCTGCTGGATACTGCAAGAATATTCTCTGTACTGCTCAAGTATCAAGTCCCTTCCATGGTTACCTTCTCCACATATTTCACCCCTGGACGATATTGATGTGTACATAAGTGGAGAAAATACTTTCCCTGTTATGCTAAACTTTCTTTTTCCCCTGCCCCTCCTTCCCCACCGTTTCGAACAAAACGAAGAAGCTAGGGAAAGACTTCCATTGTACATTTCCAGCAGCCCCTCTCTCTCCACTTTCTCCTCGATTGAACCAATTGTGAAAGTATTGCCTAATGGTCAAACATTTCAGTTAGTCATCCACTTACTTTCACGACACTGCCACCATCGTCATCATTCCGATCGAAGTCAATCCAATATTATAGATCCACAAAACCAATTTTCTGTCTTCCATAATAATGCCCACTATCTTCCCGTGTCATCTTCCCCAACCGAAACTCCTACTCCAGGTTGAGCTTAGTTTAATTAAGGAATTTCTCCACACAAGTACTCCTGCCCCATTGTTTTTGATTCTGTGGATAAAGGGAAATGTAAAGGAGGGAGCAGGACACGGATCGATTCTATTTGTTTTTCTTCCACGAATAAAACCTCGTTGTTGGAAATTCTTTGTTAACCCAACACGTCATACTAATATTATGCTTTCTCTATTCCATTACCCAGTGCGTACAAATGAAAAGGGGATGACTTGGATATTTGACAGGTTTTTAACCCCCTGCTTTCCCCAGCACACCATCTAATGGGAGAAAGCAACTCTGAGCTCTGACGTGGAGGCTTAGAGAGCTCTTCTACTTTGTATTCAGAAATCATACTGTGAGAGCCAATTATATGCCAAATAATGATAACAAGAAGACGATTTGACGATCCTTTCAAAATAACAGACGGGTATAAATTCATCTCTCCCTCTTTTGTAAAAGTTAAAAGTTGAAGGGAAGGAGGTAGTTGTTTTGAAATTGGAAAGTTGATATGGAAAAGGGGATTCTTTCTCTCCCAGCAAAGGGAGGATTCCTCTAAACTACGTGCTCTAATTAATAGGTCTTTGTTTAAAAAAACGTGTTTCGACTATAGACATCAAGGAGTACCTCCGAGTCTCATTAGCAAATGAAATCTTTGTTTTTTGGGGGGAGATTTTTTTTAAAATAAAATTAGAATTTAAGGACGACAGTGGCTCTTATTAACTTCCGTTCTTTTGATGCCTTTTTCTCGTCCTCCCTCTAATGAGACAGAGCTCAAAAGGATTCCGAAAAAGCTAAATTTGGAAAAGTCGTAAACGTAAGTGTGTAGAGGACGACGGGGCTCTTATTGCTTCCCGCCTCTGCTCTAATTGTCACCAGTCATTTGCCCTTAAATTTTCTCAAGCGTGTTCCTTTTCCAGAGGTGAGACATCATGTTTGAAATGTGTCGCTCAAAGAGCATGTGCGCGACTGAAGACTTGAAGAGAAGGCGGATGTCGCCGTAGCTTGTGTATGTGATGGATCGGTGTAGACCGAAAGACAAGGGGTCACATATCCCAATTACTGTTTCCTTGACTCTCAAGTCGCTTCTGGAATGTCTCATTAGTTGGTCGACTATGTCGACCAACTAGCTTGTTGTGTCCACGTCTTTTTTACTTTGTTCAAAAAGTTTGGAATTGGAAAGATTCCGAAGATTACGGGCAGGAGCAGAGAGGAAAAGTTTCTTTTGAGCTTATATAGAGAGGGGCAAAGAGCTAAGGCCGAGAATGTCCTTCCCTGGAAACCCACTTTATGATTATTAAGCTCCGTGAATAGAGGCATTATGAGCTGCTTTCATGTCCATGGTGAGCCAGTAGAATGGATGGAGTGTGTCGACGTTGAATTCATGATTAGGTGGATGATAGCGATGGTGATGAGGAGCTGGACTTGGAAGTCGTTGTCGTCAAGGATGGCGGCGGGAAACCCTGGGAAATGATTCCGCAGCAGTGTGACAAAAAGACAAGGGCCATATCCCGCATGTGTCAGGCTCACTTGGAACCATTAACGAAGAGGTCGTCGAAATAATAAAACTGTGAAGCAAGAGACCTCCTACTGTCTCACACAAGTCCAAACTGATGAGCTTCATTTTTCAATCCGATGACATCTGATCAGGAATTCGTTTGGAAGGAAGGAAATGGCGTCAGTCGAAGGTTCAATTGAACCTTGTTCAAAAGTCCACCTTGTGGATTTCATTCAGAGCCTTCCATTTGTCAAATAATTCCCAACCCTGGCATTTGGTCCTTTCAGATCTCCTGGATGCGATTGTGTATTATATGATTTCCGGGCTTAAAATTCAAAAAAAAAATTACGGAATGGCGTGTATACTGCGGGGCTTCATGATTAAATTTTTCAGGTTTTCGTACACGTGTGTCTTCTTGAAAGGGTGAATTTTGTTGATCCCAGTTTTCTAATTTGAGTTCATTATTTTCATCTGGAGGATATTTTGATCCTATGAAAGTAGTCTTGTCAATTTATTACTTTCTCCCGTGTGTCTCAATTTAGCTTTTGATTTGAGGAGGGTAAGAGTCAGTTAGATCCGAGTTTCATTTGATTTTCATTAGAAGCCCAACATACTTTCCTTGATCTTATTAATTAGTGGAGTCTGTAGATCTTTTGGCGGAAGGCTCTCGCAAGTTTCAGATCGGATCATATCACATCCGTCTTCTTTTCTCCTTGTCCTCCCCCTTAATAATAACATGCTATCGGATCTGATACGAGGCAGTCGACCTTATGAACTTTCTCTTGGCCCGAGTCCCCCCTGCTAGAGCAATCTTCCGCTACCTTCCTTTGGTCGTCGTTTCGGATTAAATTTCGATTGGAGACTCAATGAACTCCAGCATGGATCCTCGTCGTCCCCTCTAATTTACTCTCTCTCTCTCTCTCTCTCTTGGATTCTTCATCTCTTCGCACTCAGCTTTCTCCCCGTCGACTTTCACTTTGGGAGCCAATCAGGAGGCAGGCGTCCTGTGTGACGGCGGAGGGAACTTTTGAGTTGGTGGCTGTCATGGGAATTGGATCAGGTAGAGATTATCCCCATCAAAGAGCAGAAGCAGGAGGACTGCTAAGAGTGGGGCCCTGGAATCCCTTCGTGTGCTTTCTATCGATTGAGGATCAGCGATGTCGTGTGTCATGTTGACTCCTTTGGATTCTCATAATTTTAACTTTCTCAGAGGAAACCCCGCCTCCGCGTAATTATTCACGAGGAAACTTTGATGGAAAATGTCTCAAGAAGGAAAAGCTCCTCGGAAATTGTTTTCTTTTGAATTCCCCATGTTCCAACTTTCTCTCGTTTTTGCTGCGGTGAATGAGTTTCGACGCCTCTGTTTGCACAACATAACGAAATTCTGAAATGTCTCAATTGTGTGTTACTATATGTAAGTGTGTGTGTGCTTTTATACATTCGGCTTGGTCTGACTCCGTGTGCGTACCTAGTCGTTGGTGGATTATTATTACAGTTCCGATGGGGAGGTAACAACCAATCCACAAAGTTTTGGAGAAGAAAACTTTCTTTTTTTCTCAGGGAAAAGTGTGCAAAAGGAAAACGGAAATATATTAAATGGTGGAGGAAAGTCTATGGAAATCAATGTTGAAATGGAGACGTCTCCTGCCACTGAAAAATTCTAATATTCACGTATAATACATAATGCCACCAGGTTCCCTTCCCGCGCCACGAGCCACAGAAACTTTCCGGGAAAAAGCAAAGTCATGGCTTCTGAATTTTGCCAGTAGGATTTCTCTTGAAGTTTTCAAAGGAACTAAAACTGAGGACGGTGATGATGGCTCTCTGTGCACCTAGCAGGCCCTGGTTGCTGCTGCTGGTTAGCGGCGACCAAACTAATTGAAAATTATAACGGAAATTACAAGGGATCCATTAGCTCAGCAGAGTAGAAAATTCTTTCATTCCTGATTTCCTTGTGCTCGGGACTGTGGCTGTCATTTTGGTCTCCATCCCTAGGGCCTTAATATCCTTCAAATCAATTGAAATCCCGCAATGCAAATATCCGAATGACAGACTGTGCCAGTCAAAATCAAGAGCTGAGCCCGTGTCTCTGCCAGTCAAAGAATGGCTTCGGGTGCTCATCCAAATTAAACCACCACTTTCCCATATATTCACTTCAACGTGTGGCTTTGATTCAATAACGTGCACATGCATAGTTTTGAATGCAAATTATCCATTGTTTTCATTGAGGTGTCATTTAGACTCGACGGATTTCATGACCCTTGGTGTCTTTGTGATTATCGCGTGACGGCCATACACATGTTCGAATAGCTGAATGATTTGTCTTTCCTCGTTTCTACCCAACTTGACATTCCCACTTGATTAATGCTTGCATAATACTTTTAGGATTTAACAGACTTAGAAGAAAGTGAGAATCGTCACAAGGGTCATTGTTGATGAGTCGTGTTCTTAATCCCTGACAAGGGACATCAGTCCACAAGGAATGAGTTAATACAAGTCGTGATTCGTAGGATAAGTATATGCAGTACTCTAAATGGGGAAGAGTGACAATTGTCCGGGGATTAGTCAAGTGTCATTACTCTCTGTTTAAAAAAAGATGGAGAAGGGACACAACCAAAGCAAAGGTTTTTTCATTTGTGCCCCATGCGGGTTGTGGATTTCAATTTTCGAGGGACTCCTTCCATCAATGTGTGTCGTAATGAGGATTTGAAGTGTTGGATCAATGGCCCTGATTTTCAATTGAATTTTATAAGGATAAAAGCAGGACCTCCCTTGGATCCAATGCCGAGATAAAGTCCCTTCAAGGGTCCAACAAAATAAGTCCCAGAATTTGTAACTCATTAACAGTGCATTCACACTTTTATTCGGACACACGTACAGTCCAATTGCATTGTCCAGCCCCTGAATGACACGAGAGTGGGCTGCTATGTTCGGTTTAATGGTTTCGTTTGATATGCCCATTAGAATGTCGTTGGTTGTCATAATGTCGGAGGATGCGACTGCGGAATCTTTGTCGTCAGATCGATATCAGCCTCCTCACGGAGCTCAAAGAGGCTAATAAATTGGAAGAGTATGGGAGGCACATCTGACGCACTTGTTGCACTACTGGAAGTTCCAGCGGAGACTGGAAAGGTGTTGCGCTGCGCTCCTGGAACAAAAGGATGAAGTTTAAAGCGGCTTTTCTTTCGCTTGTAGAGAGCACCACCGCACGGTGGGGTTGCATATGTGTGGCTCCACACGGGCGCTGCTGCTAGGTCATCCTCGACCCAAACGCTGGAGTATGATGACACTTGAGAATCTCTTGAGTCTAATGGGGAGTCGGATGATACTTCATGCCGTTAGATTAGAGTGAAGCGAGGACGTCATATTTAAACCCAGAGTGTCTTCGCTTAGGTGCCCTTCAGAAATCACCGACTCATCCTTCAGCTTGTCAATGTTTCGAGACCATCGGAAATTAGCATAAGAAGACCATAGGAGTCTGTAAGCGGAAGATCTGTCCATTCTAAAATACATCTCTCTCTCTCTAGAATTAAAAGGATGATAAATTAAAGGCAACTTGACCTATGAGTGGATGCAACAATTTACAACTCAATTCATGGCTAATTGTCAATGACTTTGGGATTTGAAGACCTTCCATTGGAAAATAGAAAATGGTCGGATGACGAAATAAAGGAATTAATGGAAGATATTTACAATTATATTCTCGCAGTTTCCAATATAATTATGCAACTCGCCTTTACCCGATTGCCAATTCCCAAAAATCAAAGGCTCGTCGCAATTATGATTATTATTATTTGGGATATGTGAAATGAGTTTTGAACATGTGCAAGATTTATGTGGATTTATAGACACATCTTGTGAAGTTGATTTTGAATGGTTAGTGAATCAATTTGTCACGGATGGATTTCCTTTCTCTCCACTAATTGGGAATTGTTTTAGTAAAAGGACTTTTCCTCCTCTTCCCCAAGTGATTTATTACATTTCCCAATCAGAGCCATTTATGCCATGGAGGATTTCACACATCTTAAGCGTTCACCCGAACGAATTTCTTTGAAGGAGACTGTAAGGTGTGAATGGAAGAAATGAGGCCACCACCGCTGCTCCAATGTTTCCACAATTCCAAGTCTCCCTCCTGTCGCTGTGTGTGGTTGATGGCTGTTGAGCCAAGGATTATCCCAAGGACGCTCTGGGCTCAGCGTCCATTTCAGAGAAAGATTGCACTCGAGATTTTCAGTTTGGGAAAAGTAAATGGAGTGGGATTGGATTCGGTTCTTATCCTCCTGGTCAGTCCGCGTCGTTGATGTTGATCTTGTTCTTCTTTCAAGACCACGACGGGAATATTTTGAAGTGGCTCGGTTTGGCTGGGAGTGTTGGCTCTAAGGAAATGTTTATGGATGCCAAAGGGACCTTAGGAGTACTTTTTAGAAGCATGTGGACCTAAGTGCCTTTAAGGCATCTTGACGTGGGGCTTTTCCTTTTGAAGGAATATAATGACTCGGTTCATTTGGTCCTCAAGTGGCCGCTGGGTCCCTTGACTTATTCAAGGTCTCTCAAGGAGGATAAGGATCCCCGGTAAGGGACTCTTAATTCAACCATTTATTAACTAACCAGGCAACGTGAAGAGGTGCAAAAAGTAAAAGGTCCAAAATAGTCTTTTGGTCCAGCATCATCTAACCTCAAGCGTCCCACCCTCCACTTCATTTAATTCCTATCCTCTTCGATTGTCAATCCTTTTCAACGTATCATTAAGGCCCAGGGAGACTTGGATTTCCAACGGCCATCCTCCCTTCACCCACGATTCCCGAGTCAATTACAACAATTAGTGCGGACTTCCAGTCTCCATCGATTTAATTTACTGAGGCCTTCAGTGCCTAGGCCCTTTGCTCCCGAATCCTGTTTACACTCAAAGGCACAAGGGCTAATGAAATGTTAGCCGGATTTATGTAATTTTCACAAACAGGGGATTTACTTTGGAATAATGGACTTCCATCTGCCCACTTCCACTTTGGGTCGGCTGAGTCTCTTTTGAGAAAATCAGATTCCCTGGAAATCTCCAAAACAGAGACCTTTCTCTCGTCGCTCTTAAATCTTTTAAAAACATTTTGAAAGAATTCATGAAATATGAAACCCATTGTTATGTTCTCGAGAGGTCCTCCTGGGCTCTATACTTTTCGTATTAAACTCTCTAATTCTGGGGTGTAGGGGTCCTTTCATCTGCAATTAAAAATCTAAGGTCACCGCAATAATATAGAGAAAGGAAGAAGGCGGAAACAATGCGCGCAGAAGTACTACACTTCTCCCAGTCCATGTCCCATTTTGAGAATTCAAAGTCAGCATTAGAGCTAATTGGCCTGAATCCAAGTTGGAGTTGGTGTCAAATTGGGAGTATCCTGAACTTGGCAATTAGGTCGAGCCCGGTGGAAAGTTAGTTTTCTGGCCTTGGATTGATGGATTATTCCAGCAGGAAAGATGACAGAGATAGAAAGTTTGTAGACTTCAGGTCTGTCAGAGAGACAAAGTTTTCTGTACGTGGTGGCTGACGTTCAAATGTGATGACTAATGTTTGTTTCTATTTCTTACTAAAAGGGATCTGGATTTGAACAGAATTCCTGTTTCTGCTTATAAGGAAAACAACATTATTGAAATCTGATCCGAGCAGGAATTCTTTAGCCTAGTGAAAAAGACATCATCTGAATTTCATGTCTCTCTTCCTACTTTCTCCAGCAGCAGGAAGGAGAGAAAAGCGTTTTTGTTGTCGTCGTTGTCGCTTGTATGACAAGGCTGAGGAGGAAATGACAAATGATGAAATGCTTTTATATCAGAAGAGCTCCCTTGTTTGTTGAATCTTCTCCAGGAGGATCCCGAGCCTGAATGAAAACGAAAAAAAAATACAGAAGGGAGATTTGATCTTTGTCATCTTCAAAGTTCCAAAGAATGAAGGAAAGAGACATTGTAAGAAGATGGAGGGAGGGAGCGGGAGTTTTGTAGATTTTATTTACGCCTTCCTACATGGATATTTCCATTTATACAAAATAAAGATGTCAACCCTATGCCTTACAAATATTTTTTTTATAATTCCAGGTCTCGAAGGAAGAGTATGACACATGCAGGATTACAAATCCTAATCCAAGAATTATCGCAGTTTGTGATAAACCGTACAAGCTTATGTACTTTACCATCACTTTCCGCTCCTTTACTCCACAGCCAGGTGGACTGGAGTTTCGTCCAGGCCAGGACTACTACTTCATCTGTAAGTTGAACCCAGTAGAAGCATAATTCACCAATAACTGGAAAATTTCTTTGTTTGATGTAGCCACTTCCTCACGTGATGATCTCCATAGGCGAGTGGGAGGTCGGTGCTTGTCCGAAAACATGAAAGTTGTATTTAAAGTGTGCTGCCACCCCGGAGAGTCAAGCATCCCAAGTAAGTCTTCGCCATGTCTTTTTTACCTTTTCAGAAATAAAAAATTAGAAGGGGCTAAAAGTGTGGATTTTCCAGTATTATTTTAAGTGTTTCCCGATTAATAAGAATAATATACCTGGAGAGAGGTTGCATGCACTAGGGAGAAGAACTGATGCTCGGAAGAAGCTTCTACTACTGCCATCCTCAGTTTGAAGTGTTTCCGAGGATTCCGTAGTCCCAAAGTCTGTTCTGATGTTGACTGATGATGACGTCGTGAATTCCCAAGTGGACTCCCATAAAGTTGTCTTTTTCCAGGATCTAATGGATTTGGCTGACTCTGAAATCATGTTTTACACTCTTACATCCTCGATATGTTTTCCAAAGACACCATTTCATCCGACTGTAAACTATTGGGAAGTGTGAGTACTTTCAGAATCCCCGCACCAATAGATCTCCATGTCAGTTCCAATGCTACCTTCCAACTTCCAAGTCCACCTTCCACTTCCTGTCATTTTTCAGTATAAACTTTGAATCCAGGATGGGACTGACGTCAGCCAAAGAACCTCCACCCATGACCTTTATTTATGATCCCAAGCGGACTTATATGTGTAGCCTCACTTCCGAAAACTTTTCCTTTAATTAAGCAATTATGGGGACGCGGGATTCGACTTCCCTTTCGTATTAAAGTATATTATTTACTTTGGGTGACCGCACGAGTAGGAACGTAGCTCATCTTTTGCCTAGTTATGGCAGAATTCAAGGGATCATTTACTCAGGAGAGAATTTCTCAGTCAGTTAATTTGGTAATTAATTGCTTCCTCGGGAGAGTGAGGGCGTAGTTATTATATAAGCTTCAAGACTTTGTTCTTTACTGATGATATTATTTTGTTTTTGTTTCATGTAGGCACCACGGGAGCTCCGGCTCTACCGCCAACTCCAAGGGTCACGCCGACGCCATCGACCCATGTCCCACTCAATCCGATGATGACAATGATCACAAGACGACCACTCATCGTCTACACTTCTTCCAGTACGAAGACAACTGCGTCCACAATTATTCCTCCAGTACCCACCAATAACAGAATTCCCCACAAGAAGTATAGTTCTAATAATCCCACACCGAAGCCACCCTCAAAGAAAAGTAAGTGCATTTCCCTGTCATTGTTTCACAGAGAAATTATATAAAGAAAACATCCCCAATGTCGCCTTCCTTGATGCTCTCTTTTCTCACCCTCCACTCGGCCATAACTCACCCTCACATTTTGTAGTCCAGTCTCGCTGCCTTCTCTAAAATGCCCAGCGACAAATAGCCAAAAGAGAAATCGGAACATGAAGAGGAGGCACAAGAGGACAAGCGACACTTTCATAAGGGTCAAGCGGAACATCTTTTAAAAAAAGTTTTATTGAAGGGTCAAGCGACGACATTATCTCTGCGACCTAAAAAGAAAAAGAAAAGGCCACTTCAAATTCTTGGGACTTTGTGTGACTCCGCCCTCGAGAACTCTTACAGAGATTCAAAGAGGTTGTAAAGTGTCGCTTTCTGTCAAGCTCACAACTACCGATAATGACCCTTATATAACCATCATTTGCCCAACCCACTCCGGTCTTCTGAAAAGGTCAAAAATCTCTCTCCCACGGAGATCTTTTGGCTATTCAACCAAAGACAGGAGCTTCATGGTCAAAATGGCAATCAAAAGTTACCCAGGGGGTTTACATGAATTTGCGCCTGCATGGGCTCAATATGGCGATGACATTTCCTCTGCTCCGCTTTACTTTTGTCGTAATGAGGAGAAGGCATCAAGGAAGAAAGTACGCGGCCTTCACCGCTTACATTGATTGATTGGACGAGTGAGAAAATCGCTTTACTTTTAATGTTTTCCAGGCGACATTTTTCTATCCTCCCCTCCTCCTCCTGTTCCCATCTGCCCATTCAGGTGGTAATTTTAATGCTATGCAGAGTCAGACGTTGCATTAATTTAGGCCTAACATTTGGAAATTGATTATACAAGAAACGGCATAGCGCTAATTTTACGACTCCTTTGAAATAAGTGAAATCGCTCCCACTGAACTCATTTGCTATTAATTTGAGTTCTTAACGAGGATTTAAGGCCCCTTAATAGCCAGCCTCTTGAAGGAAAGCGAACTATAAAATTATTTTTCAATATTTTGCTTCTCCGTTTATGGCGCTATTAAGATTAATGTCCCTGTGTAGGCTTCCTAGGCCCCAGATTCTGTTATGATATTCTATGCAAGATTAAAATTGGCAATGAGTGAAGCGGCGCCGTGCCAAGTTGCCAATGGCAAACCTGCACTTGGCCCATAAGAACGATGAAGGCAGTCTCCTTTGCATTTGGAATACTGAAATTAATTCCGTGTGTGATTTGTTTCTTTGATTTTCAGAAGAAGCAGAGAAGCATCCGAATGAAGTCGTGAAGAATGAGGAACTGACGAGTCGAAGCGCAATTTCGAGTTCGAAATCGAATCTAGTTTCAACGTTTCTCCTTGCGATGACACTTGCCAATCAACTTTGGAGAGTTCGATGAAAGGTTGTCAACTGGATTCCTTGACTAACACCATGCAACTTACCACACGAAAAGATCACCTGTCAAAAGTATTCGTAGTTTCCAAAAAACTGTCTATAGCTACAGAAACTGTCCACAAAGTGGGGAGCAACGAACCTCCCACCGCGCACTCATCGACTCATCGACTTAATTAAATTATTATTATTAATTATAGACTCCATATTTTTTATTTCTTCTCTCATCGAATTATTATTCCTCTTGGCTCCTTTCCCTTTTTTTAAGTTGGAATTATACACGCGTAGCAATTAATATCTAATGTTAGTCTTTTAATTATTAAGTTTACGAATCGACCAAATTCCTTTTTGTAAATACAAAAGTCGTTTCTTGTAGAAATAATAGGAAAGAGTCTTTTGCTTCATGAGCAGTCGAGCAGAAAACCGAGGGAATTTTCAAAATGGAGATTGAGCAACACCATGTTAAATTCCCTAATCGAAAACTTTAATCGAAACATGCCCTCCCACCAAGGAAATGTATCACGGTTTTTAATTTTTAACTCAATCCATGTCTCCCGTTGTTTCCTTATATGCCCGCTTGCTAATTTCAAGAATGACACGCTTTGTTTCTTTTTGATTCCTTTTCAGTGTTGAATTTGACTTGATTACCTTCAGACTTAATTAATCGATCCACACGCAAGGATTTGTGTATCCTCCTCACTAAACTCAAAAGCCCATGACAGTTATAATTGGCAATGCTGTTATTTAGGTGAGCTCTCAAT
The DNA here is from genome assembly GCA_009869845.1 of Pseudachorutes palmiensis. Lineage (NCBI taxonomy): Eukaryota > Metazoa > Arthropoda > Collembola > Poduromorpha > Neanuridae > Pseudachorutes > Pseudachorutes palmiensis. The sequence continues at coordinate 54,129 of VNWY01000091.1, read as the reverse complement.
GTCAATGTGTTCTAAATGCTAAAGAATGCAAACCAAGTGAATTGTCTCTGTGCCTAGAACTTTAATATTTTTCGATCACAAAGTGTTTAGCGTACCATGGAGTGTGACTTAAATCCTTGTGTATTGGATTAGTTTAGCGCTCGCTCGATTTAGCGAAGAACTCAAATTGAGCAAATGGCGTTTTACTCAAGGAGTGACTCCAACTGGAGATATGCGAAGAAACTTTCAAACTAGCCTAAGTGAAATTTTAATTTCATAATAGACTCTAACCTTTGGATTGTAGTCGGCCGAAGGAATCAGTATTAATCAAGGACACACGGTCGAATTAAGTCTCATGGAAATCAATCCCTTTGGAAAGTAGTTTCCGCAGTGTTCTCAATTGAGCACTTTTTAAAAACCTTGAATCAGTGTCTAAACCTCTGAAGAAAAAATGCAATCAGAGGAGCTCATATTTTTAAATAAAAGAACGACTCGACTCTCCTTCTAAATTGTAAAAGAAAACGAACAAAACTAAAGCTTTAACAAAACACAAAAAAATGTATTACAAAGTAGTCAAGTAATACAACCCAAAAAATGTTTAGAATATAAGTTCTGGAAGTCATTTAATTTTTTATGTTCATTTTTAGTATTTAACTATCTTCAGCGTTACTTTAAGATTTTGGAACCTGGGATGTTTTGTAGGATGAATAAGGTCAATGACCCTTCTGAAGCCGCTAAAGTGGCCATCCGTTGTCTCTCCTAGTATACGTTAGCCATTTGGTCCTAAGTGCCGTACTGGATGCAATTCTTTCTGGGAAAGTGGTGGAGCGTATATTTCTCTATTGATTGATGAATCTAATCGCGTCCCTATCAAAGGATGTCAAGGGTTGAAGAGTCAGAAGTGGATTTTGATGGATTCGATTCAATTTCTTTTCCTTTGGAAAACATGTTTTCCTTTCAAAGAGAAACTCCACTTATTGAATTTGTGGCAAATTGGAAAGAATTGCTGCTCTTTCTTTTCGCCCTGAAAAATCGTTTTTTTGAGGGGTTTCCCGCAAAGTCTGTCATAGTGGCTTTGTCTCCAGAGCAGGGTTTTTTCTTCATTTTTTTTCGGAATTTACATTATTAAGTTTTGCCGTCCCGAAACAGGTTCCAAAAGTTCCAAAGTCTTCGAGTAACCGGAGTCGGTCTTTTCTCCTTATGTTCACTTTATTTCGGTGGGTCGAGAAAGGCTTTCTTTGAGTGTGTCATTTAGTAGTTTTTTTTATATTTGCCATATTGTGTAGCCCATGACTGCTGGATCCAGAGTGTATAGATTACTATGGTCTTGTATTTAACCCTTGTACATCTAAAGGATGATTGCGAATAGAGTATTTGTAAATGGATTGGAAACGAGTAGTCCTCCAGTCGCTCACCAAGAATTTCTGACAAATGGAACAATTAATCAGCATATTAATTACGGAAGTAATCTGCTAATAGTTAAGATGGGAAGAGAATGGAAATAAATGTAAAGAATTCTTTGAACTGAAGGATTTATTAGATGAATTATTCTGAGCCGAATGCAAGGCAAATGATTTGTTTTGTCTCACGAAATTGGTGACATGATGAAATCCTTCCACAAATTGTTTCATTCTTATTCAACTGCACAACGGAACGGAGGTGACAAATTTTTTTAAGATGATTTTATTCATTTGAAATCCTTAATGCTTAAGCAGAGGCATTCAATCACTCCAATTTCAATACGCAAGCACTAAAAACTGAAAATCTTTTCTCATCATATCCATATTGAATCGGATTCAAAAACAGTTTGGAAGGAGCAATCCAAACGATTTTTTCGTTTCCATAAATACTATATAAGCACAAGACCGCTTTTGACATCCTCTCTGGTGACTTGCTGACCAACTACAACTTTTTCGTGTAATGTCGTTTTTGGCAGGCAGGCTGTGTGCAGGAGGAGGCAAGGCACCAAAAAGGGAAATGGCGGGCCTGGAGCACGAATTTTCGTTTAACCTCGACTACAGACTTCATAACGGTGTTGACGCGGAGGCAACGTTGAGTGCGAAGTGTGCTTGAATTTCTCCCTTCTTCCCAACTACTTTTACAGTATACTGTCCCACGTCAGTCAGTGAAGCGTTCAGAACTTGGAACTGGAATTTGGTTTTGCTCAAGTTTGATAGCTGGTATTTGCTTGAGTCTTCCAGTGGCTTCCCGTCTTTTTGCCACTCAACTGAAAACAATGAAACAGCGGTATTAATAGAGGGATTTGTAGATTTGGCAGAGCCTTGAACATTAGCTCAATGCAAAATGGCTTACCAGCTTGAGGAACTTTTTCGACGTCACAATTGAATGTAGCTGTTTCACCTTCATGGACTGTTACTGAACGAGGGAATGTTTTAAAGGAAGGGCTCTTCTGTTCTTCATTTGGAACTAATTGAAGAAACACGGGTTAATCATATGCATAGCTTTATTGACAGTTGATGATACCTTCGACGACAAGAGAGCAGGAGCTAAATGCATCACCAGAATCGTTAAACACTTCGCACGTATACTGCCCTTGATCTTCAGGAAAGATTTCTGCAATTCGGAGCGTTCTCTGGTCATCTACCGCGTCATACAGGAAGTCCTTGCTCGGCTTAATCTCCTTGTTGTTATGGAGCCAGATTACGTCGAACTTTGTGGCACCTGGAATATTGGGATGCACAAATTCTATCAAGAGCATACATGGATAATATGGAATTGAACTGACCTGAAATTCGACATATGAGGAGAACAGGTTCACCGTCGTTCACAACTTTTGATTGGAGATGTTCAACAATCACGGGAGGATTTTCACCCGACTTTCCTTTGCCAGCACCGGACCCCCCTTCTCTGACTGGACATTGAAACACGCATCATTATCTAGTTTAAGCTTAAGTTAATTTATATTTTGCTTACGTATTACTGATAGCGTACACGACGTGTCTATACTACCGACTGAGTTTGTCGCTTTGCACTGATATGTTCCCTCGTCTTCTGGAAATACTTCAGAGATTGCCAGAGTGGCAACGCCATTTCGATATTTTAGGGAAACAATATCGGAGGACACCAAGGCTTCGCCATTCTTAAACCAGGCCACTGCGCATGCATCAAAGTTATCAATATTTACCTATATTTACCAGAGGTATACCTGATAAAATAGACTTACCATGCGGTTCCGGATCACCTTTGAACTCACAAGTCATTTCAAGGGATTCTCCATCTTTCGCAGTGAGATTGGCAAGGCCTTTTACTACTTCTGGCAGCAACATGGGCTCATCCTCTGGCACTGAATGAAACGACATTAAAGGAATATAATGTAAGGGTTTGAAATGGGGTATAAACGTTTACATTCAAGGTCCTTTGTTCCTGATCTTGACCTTGATAAACTCCCTGTGCTCAATGTTTTTCCTAGGTAAGGTCTGAAATCCCCGTTTGTGAGTCCAGTACTGCTGTCATCGGTTTTAGGGGGAGGTGGTGCGGCCTAAAATATACACAGCGTGAGCGTCCATGATTTTCCATACCAGTGTCAAAAGGAACTGACCTTTGGGCTTCCATAAGTGGTGGGAGTGGGTTCCGATGTTGGCTTGGATTTGACGATAGTCGGGTTTGATGGTTTTGGCGTCGTTGTCCGGTAATGGTGGTCATCTGGGACATATCTTCTGTCTGGAATTCAGAAATGTCAGCTAGAAATTACGTTTCAAGTTACATACTTGCAGATTTCCTATAACTCTACCTAATTCCTACAACGCAACATATACCCAAGTCAGTTATTATTGAATATAAATACTCCATTTCTTTTCGACATTTTTAAAAAATGGATACAAGATGGCAAAAATCGTCCGGAAGTATAAATTGAAATATAAAGCAAGAGACAGTGTGCACATGGAAGCATTAGTAAAATGCAAGTAGACGTTGGACCGTAGAAGCAAAACCACGGACACTTTGAAGCGTTTTACCTCCAGAATAAAGAATGTCATGAGCAAGCCGAGCCTGTTCAGGCGTTTCATCTGATCCTGTATCAAAATTATATTTGTAATGAAAAAAAAATAAAACGAGAAAAGGAGTGTAAAATAAAATTTTAAATAAAAAAAAATTCAAACAGCACGTCAATGTAGTTAGTAAAAACAAATGCAAAAGATTAGCGGTAATCGATCAAGTGAAAACGTACCTCTTATCCTCCCAAAACACAAAGGGAAAGCTGAGAAATGAAACCACGCAGAATCCACTTTCATTAAGCAAACCTTAATGGCCGGCCCCCCAGTAATCCTTAACAAGATCATCCTACTTTTGGGGGGAACGTTATCATCCCATAGTCTTATGATGGGGAAGTTTTGGTATGAGGTCAAGCTATGGTAAAGAATCACAAAAGCTTTGCAGCAGTCCAACTGCTCAGTCAGAAGAAGCCAGAAATGAAGAGTAGTATTAGCAAAAGGCTCAAAGTCAAAGTCATTTCATTTGCATTCCAACAAAGTTACAAGTCAATGTGTGATTTCCCTTTGTTTCCTTCCTGCCTTTAAGATTACACTAATAGGTCCCAACTGCCGAACCTTCTTGCAAGTAACTCAAGAAAACGTTATGCTCGTGAAGGAAGATTAAATTTAGTTTGCTCCGTACACGTGTCCATGTGTAGTGCATGGATCTTTAACACTCTACAAACGCATGTCATGTTATAAGTATCGATCCCCTAAACGTAATATGTATATGAATGCCTTTCACCTTCTACTATTACAATACAAACAGTTTCGTCGGTGCCGTGTGCGTTCGTAGCTACACAACGATATTTCCCAGAGTCCTCGGTTTTGCAGTCAAGGATTTCGAGTGTGACAACGCCGTCGGCATGGGTCATGTTGTAATCGTGTTTGCTCAGCTCACGAGTTCCAAGATACCATTTGACCTGGAATTGCAAACAGCATTGTAAAACTAAAATCAGGAATGGCGGCTATACAAGTTCAATTACTGTTGGAGTTGGATTGCCACTGAGACAGCAAAGGAGTTTACAAGATGCTTCGTGATATTGAACAACACGAGGCCGAAGGTGGAAAGTGAAAAGAGGCGCGGAGTCTCGTTCTTCTGTCCACAGCTTCCATTGCAATGGTTTCCGTCTCCGAACTGGTTCTTCCTTTCTGTACGCTGGCACCTCCTTTGGTAAGGCTATAGAAACAAAAGTCCAATAAATTGGTGTATGTAACGCTTCAACATATGAGCCATACGCTGGACGTTGAGAAAAACGACTTCTTCTCGATACCCGTAATGATTCTCAGCCCTAATTACATACTCTCCACGATCCTCCAACTTGGCACGATTGATAACAAACGTGTAATCTTCACCCTAAATTGTAAATAAAAATGAATGGAAGCATTGTAGTAACTATCGACCGCCACGCTTTTACTAAATTAAGACGATGAATTTACCTGGTATCGCTTCATGAACTTGACGCTCTGTTTCAACTCACTGTTGTGGTGGTACCAGCTAAGAGTTGGAGTAGCGGTGGCCATGACCCTGCAAGTGAACTTGGCACTTTGGCCTTCATAGGTAAAGGTGCTACTAGGTTTAATCACAAATCGAGGTGCAGCTTGGCGTCGATCTGTAACATAAAAAACATGGGATATATTGTAATACTTTGTCGCTAAGTTTATCAAAGCTTACCGAAGTAGGTGTCGTGTATTCTATATTTCTCGACATGTAGTTTTCTGAGTGATGAATATTCAGCAGTATGTCCCAATGGAAGGAGACAATCGTCCCAGTATGGATATTTCTGCTTAATTCGGTTTTGCAATGAGACAAATCTTCCGTTGTCAATTGGAGCAGTGCGCTCGCTGTGGTCGCCAGTTAGCCATGCGTGGTCAAGGCATTCGTGAGCTGTCATACGTTTGCTATATGGAAAAGTAAAAGACGATTACCGTAGTTCATATGAATTTAATGTATTTAACATACTCTTTGTTTTTGATTAGCAAACGTTTAATAAAGTCTCGCCCTTCTTCTGAGACGCTGGCAAATGCATCTTCGTCAAAGTCCCAATCACAGGCTTTAACATTCTTCAGAGTTTCAATGTCATTTTCACCAGCAAATGGCGACAACCCACTCAACCTAAGCAATCAATATTTTCACGAAGATTCTAGAATTGCGGATAAATGAACATACAAAACGTAAGCTAGGACGCCAACGGCCCACATGTCGGTGTAGAATCCAACTGGTTCCCGTTCTACAATTTCCGGAGCCGCAAATTCTGCAGTTCCGGTCGAAATCTTGACAACTTCGTTTGGATCCAGTCTAGTGGCGAGTCCGAAATCGATCAGTTTGACATTGGTACTGGACTTTGTCTGGCACATAATGTTTTCAGGCTTGATGTCTGCAAAGTTAATTTAACGTAGTCCATAATAATGTTGAACTTTTGTGTACCAAATGTATACCTAGATGGATTATGTTCCTTTCATGCATGTGCTTTACGGCTTCACAAATCTGTCTCATGTAGTTGATAACTTCGGCTTCAGACATTTGGTACCCTTCTGCGGTGATTCTCTCGAAGAGCTCTCCGCCAGAAAGGCTGTTGGCCAACAGTTGTATTATGAAATGTTTACTAGAATTTTAACAACCCACTTACAATTCATAAATGAGGACCATTTCATCATCATCTTCAAAGGCGTCGTGAAGATTGATGAGTTTTGGATGATGAAGTTGGTTCATAATGTCGATTTCTCGCCGAATCAGCTCCTTTTCCAGTGAATGAGATACGGGAATAAACTTTGCAGCAAAGATATGACCTCTGATGGGGAAAATAGTTGAATTAATTGAACCCTCCACCACACAATATAAAATCCTCACGTTTTCTTTTCACGGCATCGATGAACCACACCAAACGCTCCAGTGCCAATTTCCTCCAGAATGTCGTAATAGTCGTAGACACTGGACGTCTTGATATCCACTGGTTGTGGGACGTATTTGGAATATATCGAGGAAACTAAAAGAAACGATTGCACATTCTTTTCAAGTCTTACATAAGATAGACCTCAATTTACCATATTGGTCGTAGTCTTTGACTTTTTCATCTGAGCGACCACGAATCTTCTTTCCAGTTTCATCAACTAAGCATACCAAATCATGAGGGTCTTTAAAATTGGTTTTGATTATTTTAAAATTGATAATAAATACGCTTACCCTCGTATTCTCTCTTTTGGAACTTTTTCTTGCTGACATCTTTGGTTGTGATGAGTGCGCTTACTTCAGATGGGTCACTTCGCCCGTATAGGTTCTGAAAAAAGCATTCATGAGTTGTCAGTATTTTTAAAAAACTGAATTTATGAGTATGAACGCACTTCGGCATAGATACGGAATTCATATTGATGACCTGGGCTCAGACCAGAGACTTGCATCGATGTCAGCCTTGTGTTCCCAACCCGAATCCAAGATGTCATTGGATGCTCACGTTTCTCGACAACATAACTGCTGATACTTGCACCGCCATCTAAACAGGTATTAGAGAATGAAGGCAGCAGTGTATAAAAGTATAAGCCATCCACGTACCATAGCTAGGTGGTTGCCAATTGACGGCAACTGTATCTGTTCCAATGTTGTCCACATTAGGGAATCGAGGTGGCTCTGGACGATCGCTAATTTGAATCTTAATGATGGCATTATCCATTCCCAATTCATTCTCTGCCACAATGCTATACGGCCCGTTGTCAATTCGGCTCGCGTCCCTGATGGTAAGGACGGCATGGCGTTCCTTAATTTCAACATTGTAATGTCCACCTGACTCGATCTTCTCTCCTTCTTTCATCCACGTAATCTTCGGGCGGGGAACTCCAGTGAATGGGATTTTGATGCTTACATTTTCTCCCATGTCAAAGTACGCTGTGTCTCTAAACCTCGGTGGCACATGGAGTTTCGGAGGTTGCATTATCACTAGTTCGGCTCGGGTTGATTTAGCTCCGGCCTTATTTACAGCTCGGCAGATGTATTCATCCGCATCTTCTCCGTAGACGTCGTAGACAGTAAGGATGTATGTATCGCCATCATGAGAAATGTTATACTTCCCGCCGTGTGCAATGTCACGCGCGCCCTTGTACCATGTAACAGTTGGTTTTGGCTGGCCAGTGATCTTGCAAGTAAATGTAGCATTCTTCCCTTCTGTCGCCATCGCGTTCTTGAGCGGCATAACAATTTCTGGAGGTGTTGCTGCATGTGGGTCCACAACTTTAATGGATGCGGACGATGGTGAAGGTGGAGATGGACCTGCAATGTTTACTACAAAAGGAACAAAACAAGAATTAGTTAATTACCTTCCTAAGCGACCTGTTTTTTTAACCAAAACTACCACGTAAATACAACGTAATAAAAGGTTGGGATCCTTTCCAGAGATATTTTCTAGAAGGATATTTTCGATCTCTCCGTTCCATTCATATAGTTAATTAACGTTAACGATTTGGTTGATTAATTGCGATAATCGAAATAATTTAAAGAATATACTCCACCTGCAAAAATCCTAAATTCATAGCTTCTTCCCTCAATCAAATTGCTGACGTTGAATTGATTTGTGAGGGAGAGTGCTGCGTTCGCCCTCTGCCAGCTGGCAGATCCAACTTCTCTCTTGTCTACCCAGTAGCCTTGAATTCTTGAGCCGCCATCATCTTCCGGTTTCTCCCATTCCAAGTGTACAAAGTCACTACCGACTTCAGTGATTTTGGGAGCACCAGGTGCAGATGGTGGATTGAAGGGTGCTTTTGCCTTCACCGGTTGTAAGCCATCTAGCGGTGGACCCATGCCGTTATCATTGCAAGCCATTACTCTGAAAAGATATTCCTGATTCTCCGTCAACCCTTGCACAGTCCATTTCAAATCCTTGACTTGTGATGCAACAACAAGCCAATGATTGCTAGTGACGTCTCTTCGTTCCACGACGTAGTGAGTAATCTTAAGTCCACCATCATACGAAGGTGGTTTCCACGCAAGCGTGCACATGTGTTTGGAAATGTCTGAAATCTCAAGTGGTCCTTGAGGTGCTGAAGGCAGACCAGTAATGTGGACTGTGAAGGAGGCTGAGACGCTTCCGCTGTCGTTGGAGATTCTTAGAGAATAATCCCCAGCATCGTCCTTGACAATGTCCTTAATGTAGATGACCATGTAGTCGTCGAATATGGTAATCTTGAGGTGGCTCGTGTCAGAGAGCTCAATTCCATTTTTGAAGAGTTTGATAACCATTGGTTGGTCTCCAGCAAAGTTAATTTTGATCTTGGTGTTATCCCCTTCTGGCAAGAAGAGTTCGTGTGGACAGCGGTCGATCCTTGGTGGAGTTCCGATTCGGACACGAGCTGATGTGTAAGTATGACCAAGTGGGTTTGAGGCTTGGCAAGTGTAGTCCCCTTCGTCCCCGTCTTGCAAGTCAGTGATGATAAGTCGATACTTGCCACCATCAATCTCTTGTTTGACCCTGACATTGAATTGGATTTCACGACCATTCTTGAGCCAGCGGGGCGTCGGCATGGGTTTACCCGTAGCCTCGCATTCCAGAACAAGCTGTTTCCCCCGCGGGAGGGAAGTGTTGCTAAGTTGTTTAATAAATTCTGGACTCTCTCCACCGACAATTTCTTGGATCTTGACTGGAGATGTGCAGCTCGAGTACTCGCTCTTCCCTGCTGCATTCACTGGAAAAAAGAGAGACAAAATTAATTTTGTTAATTTTACGTAATTTAAGGGCAGAATTAATATACTCACCACAGCAAATCCTAAATTCATATTCGCGTTCACCCAAGCCTGAAACAGTCATGTTTGTGTCAGTAGCATTGTATTCGTGACATCTTGACCAAATGCTTGATCCCATTTCTCTGCGTTCAACAATGTAGCCGGTGATACGAGAGCCGCCATCACTGAGTGGAACACCCCAAATGAGGTCAGCGTAGCCTCGCCCAACTTTGACAACTTGTGGCTCTCTTGGTGGTGATGGAACGCCAAACTTGCCACGCATCTTGAAGTGAGTGGAAGGTGGAGATGGTTTGCTGAATCCAGCAACATTCTTTGCTTCAATGATAAAGTAAATTAAAATGATTTTCACTTCAACTGATATTTCACTAGAATATGAATAGCTTACCAAAAACCCTGAACTGATATTCGTGGCCATCCACCAGATTGTGAACAGGGGCAGTCGTATCCTTGACAAGGTAGTCATTGACGGGTTTCCAGTCGATATCTTCTGCTACATCCCTGAACTCAATTTTGTATCCCTGGATCTTAGCCCCATCTAGTGACACACTATAGGGTTTCTCCCAGTTGAGAGTAGCTGAAATTGCGTCCCAGTCAATTACACGAGGTTGCCCAGGGGGTTCAGGAACCGCAAATGGAAACTTGGCAGTCACAGGGTCGTCTGATTCCAATGGCGCACTTATCCCGTATTGATTTTCTGCGCGAACTCTGAAGAGGTACTTTTTGTTTGGTTCCAGACCCATGACGTCATACTGGCAGTTGCGTACAAAGCTTGACACTTTGGTCCAATCACCGTCCAGTAATCTCTTCTCCAAGATATAGTTTGTGATCGGAGATCCACCGTCATCCAGTGGAGGCTTCCAAGCCAAAGTGCAAGTTTCTGGAGTAATGTCGCTGGGCACAATAGGTCCAATTGGTGGACTGGGTTTGTCCACAACCAATACGCGACAAGAGGCCGAGTCTGAGCCTTCAGAATTCACCAGATGAATAGAATACTTGCCAGTATCCTCCCGACGAGCGCATTTGTTGACAAAGGCAGTAGAACCCTTAGCTTTTGTGTCAAACTTGATTCGGTCGTCTGAAAATACTTCTGCCGAGTTGATGGTCCAGGTGACCTTGGGCAGTGGACTGCCAATGAACGGAACAGTGATGGAAAATTGCTCTCCTGCAATGACAGTCATGTCCCGAATGCTGAGGTCACTTGTGATCTTTGGTGCACAAGATGGTGGTTGACAAAGGATCATGTCCGAGTTTGAACTATAAGCACCTTGTCCTGCCGCGTTGACTGCAGCCTGCAAAAAATACGTCAAACATTTTAGAAAATTAAAATCCTTTATAACCAATGATTAAGAGTAGAATGTAACAAATTCTCATCATACACATCTAAATTCATATTCTTTTCCATCTTGGAGGTTGATGACCCTGTAGGACAAGTCTGGGACGAGCTGATGTGAAGCTCGTGTCCAAACGTCTTCGCCCTTCATTCGTTTCTCAATCACGTAGCCATTGATATGTGAGCCTCCGTCATTCCTTGGCTTCGTCCACGTCAGCGTAATGGAATCTTCAGTGGTTTCAATAGAGCGAGGGACTCCTGGACTTGAGGGGACATCAAATGGATGACGAGCCCTAATCGGTTCTGTTGTAGAAGCCGGGTCCGAAATGCCGTATTGATTTTCTGCGACTACTCTGAAATGGTAGTCTCGTCCAATGGCAAGGTTCCGTACGCGACAGTAAGTGGTGGTCACGTAACTGCTAACTCTGACCCAATTCGAAGTTCCAACTTCGCACCGTTCCACACCGTAGTTTGAAATGTCACCGCCGCCGTCGCTTTTTGGTGGTCGCCATGAGAGTGTCAGTGCCTCTCCTGCGAACTCATCTGCTCTGAGATCTTGCGGTGGGGAAGGACGATCAAGGACACGAACATTGAGGGAGGCAGTGTCAAATCCACATGGATTCTTAACATGAAGTTTGTAGTTTCCGGAGTCGGTTCTCTTGGAATTCTTTACGACAATGCTGGCGTAGTCATCTCCAGTCTGCTGGAAAATCCGGGAATCAGAGTCATCGAGTATGAGGTCATTGGCAAACCAGTGGGCAGTTGGTTTTGGGAATGCAACGAATGGAATGCTGATTGAGAAGTCTTCTCCAGCTCGAACAGTGATATCACGCACGGCACCGAGATCCAATTTTGGCTTATTTGGCTGCTCCTCTACCAGGATATTATTCGAAGGACGACTCGGAGCACTCCTCCCAATGTCATTGACTGCAAATACGCGCAGCTGATACTCAGTTCCTTCCTTGAGGTTGGGGACTGTAAATGTCGTGGTAGGGTGCGGGAAATCATTGACATCTGTCCAGTCCTTGTCATCTTTGGCCTTCTTCTGCAAAATGTATCCTCGGATTTTGGACCCACCGTCAGTCGTAGGAGGGTTCCACGATGCAGTAATGGAGTCGCGCGTTACTCGGTCAGCTCTTGGAGCGTCAGGAGCAGCTGGGGCAAACTTTTGTACGCCGGCGGTGATCTGGACAGATGGCTTGGATGGGATTCCTTCGCCTGCCTCAGAAACCCCCGATACTCTAAATTCATATTTCATCCCTTCATGGAGTCCTTGAACTGTCATTGTTGTGTTTGGCGTTGGGAAGTTGTTTACTCGTACCCATTCACCACCGCGATCTCTCCTCTCAATTATATATCCAGTAATTGGTTTGCTACTTGTAGGCGGTTTCCAGGCGAGAGAGGCTGAGTTTGGTGTGTATGAAAGAATTTCTGGAGGGTCTGGTTGTTCTGGAGGAGCAAATGGACTTCTTGCAAGGATTGGAGCACTCTCAAGAGGCTCAGAAAGTCCGTAAATATTTTCTGCATATAATCTGAAAATGTATTTCTTTTCTGGTTCAAGGCCTCTAACGGTGAATTCTGTCTTTGGAATATAACCAGGTACTGGTTTCCAGTCGTCCTTTCCATACTCGCATTTCTCCAGAACATAGCCGTTGATTTCAGCACCGCCGTTATCTTCTGGCTCCTTCCAAGTGAGAGTAATGGCCTCACCGGTTATTTTACTGGGGTTGAAATTGCTCGGCTTTCCTGGCTTGTCTACAACAATGACTTCAAAGTCGGCCTTGTCCGAGCCAAAATCATTGGTAGCAGTGATTGTGTACTTCCCAGAATCGTCTCGAACAGAGGAAGCAATGTGGAGTTTCGTCTTTGAGCTCTTGGTGTCACTTTGGACTCGGTTGGACAACGGCAGTTTCCTGTCATCCTTGGCCCATTCGATGGTCGGCGTGGGAGCTCCCGAGAGTGGGATGTCAATGTGGATTGGTTCTCCAGCTCGGACTTTGATTCGTCTGCCGAGGAGACCGTCGAGGTTGAGCTTAGGTGGTTCCCTCATAGGCCTGGCAGTGATTGGAATTGAAGCGTCACTCGGCTTCCCAACACCAGCGGCATTAATTGCTGGAAATAGAACGAACCAAAATTCAGCCATTTTGGTTAAGTGATTAATTGGCATTATTTAAGGTGAGAATATAACAAACCTGAGACCCTGTACTCGTATTGATGTCCTTCACTGACTTTATCGTCAGTGTACTCTGTGTTTCCAACTGGTTGCTTGTTCACCTTGACCCACCGAGGATTATTTACATCTCGCCTCTCAATATCATAACCAATAATATTTGAGCCACCATTGCTAATCGGAGGTTTGAATTTGATTGTAATGTGATCCTTGTCCGTGTCCACTGGCTCAGGGCGAGATGGTTGTCCAGGTACGTCAAACTGGTTCTTGGCAATTACAGGTTTGTCTGTCGTTACAGGTTCGGAACGACCTTGGAGATTGACCGCAAAAACACGGAACCAATATTGTGTCCCCTCCGTCAATCTTGGTACAACGGCATGTGTGCTACGTGGGTCCACAAAATTAACTGCAGGTACCCAACCACCACCGTGTGAGCTCTTCTTCTCTATGGCGTAGGACACAATCTCCGAGCCACCGTCATCCTTTGGTCTCTTCCATGACAAGGTCACACTCTGTGCAGTCACATCCTCATACGCAAGATCTTCTGGAGGTGATGGGACATCCAATACTGTCAGCTTGAACGAGCCCTCGTCTGATCCATACTCATTTTTAATTCTGAGAACATATTCCCCAGAGTCTGTTCTCTTGGCGTCGACGGCGTGGAGGATGGTGTGATTTGAAAGCACTGACACAGTTGTTCGCGAATCTGTGACAACTGGCTTTCCATTTAGAGTCCAGGTACACTCTGGTTCGGGAGCTCCAACAAAATTGACGACAGAGTGGAATACTTGTCCGCAGCGAATGGTGACGTCGTTCATTGGGCTTGTGATCCTTGGTGCAAGGCGCCTTGGGCGGCACATTATCATCTCGGACGGCGGACTAGGCTCGCTTTGGCCAGCAGCATTAATTGCTAAAAAAAATGCAGCCATTTTGGTTAAGTGATTAATTGGAATAATTTAAAGAAAAATGTATTGCCTATTGTTCGAAATTCATATTCCTGTCCCTCGATGAGGTCATCAACCGTTCCATGAGTTTGGTTAGCTGGGACTTGAGCTGCATTGACCCAGTATGGGCTTCCCTTCTCCTTTCTTTGAATTATGTAACCGGTCAGCGGAGATCCTCCATCGGACTTGGGTGGCTTCCATTCCAAATCTACTCTGTCCTTGTCCCAGTCCGTGATATTTGGCTTGCCCGGACTGTCCGGTTCATCGTAAGGATTCTTTGCAATTATGGGTTTGGTTGTCTCTAGGTTATCTGACTCTCCAATATTGTTCTTTGCTCTGATTCTGAAAAGGTATTCTTTCTTGTGTATCAATTTCGGCACCTCGGCAGTGCAAGTGGTAGTAATGCAAGCCTCGGTCCAAGTTCCACGGGAAGTGTCCATCTTTTCCACCACGTAACCAGTAATCTTGGAACCACCGTCATCAGCAGGAGGATTCCATGCAAGACGACAGCTTTCCTTTGTCACATCAGACACTGTTAGACTATCAGGCATGCTTGGCCTGTCCACCACAGTAACATTTGCAGAAGCAGAAACAGAACCCAAGTCGTTTTCCAATGTCAACACATAACGACCAGTGTCTCCTCTGATGGCCGAGGGGATTTCAAGTGCAGCAATGGAGCCCACAGTTGAAACATCTGCCCTACCATCTCTGTCAACTTTCTTTCCTTCAACGGTCCACGTGGCCTTCGGCGGAGGTGAACCTGATATTGGAACAGCAAAGCTGATCTTTTGTCCTGCTCGAACCACAAGGTCTTCCAGGAATGAACGGTCCAAGTGAGGTCCCAAGAAACGTGGTTTGACGACAATGGCTACAATTGAAAAGTATAAAGTAATATAGTCATAAAACAAATACTTGTGATAGAACTTACATTTACTGGGATCTGACGGATCCGAAGGTCCAGCTTTATTTTTGGCAATCACTCTGAACTCTAATTCCTCATTTTCTGTTAGATTTGGAACAGTTGCTTTTGGTATTTTCCCAGAGACTTCCAATGCTTTCGTCCATTGTCCAAACTTCGGTCGTTTCTCAATGATGTATCCCTCAATAGGAATGCCACCGTCGTTTTTAGGTGGAGCCCATTCCAGTGAAACTGTTGATCTGTCCCAGTCTACAATCTCAGGCGTGCCTGGCTTGTCAGGCTTCGAGAATGGATCTTTTGCAGTGATTGCTGTGTCGGTAACAACAGGTTGTGATTCACCTTGCTTGTTCACCGCTCTCACTCGGAACTTGTAGTCATGATCAGGAATCAGTTTGTCCACTTGGATGGATGTTCCGCTGGCTTCACCCACGGGTAACCAACGCATGTTTTCAAGGTCCATTTTTTCTACAACGTAATGCAGGATTTCACTGCCTCCGTCGTCACTTGGCTTCGTCCATTTTAATTTACAGCCATTCTTTGTTACGTCATCGCATTGGAGCGACTTTGGAGGTGATGGGACATCCAATACGACAACATTGACTGTGGCCGCGTCAGTGCCGTTCTTGTTTTTCGCAGTGAGGGTGTAGACTCCGCTGTCTCCGCGCTGGGCATTTGTTACTTTCAGTTTGGTAGAGTAGTCCTCATTTGTAACCTTCAAGTGCTCATCTGGAACCACTGGCTTATCATTTAGAGCCCATTCCTTGGTTGGAGGAGGCTCTCCACTGACAGGGACGTCAAATTCAAAGTTTTGGCCAGCTTTGATTTTGATTGTGCGCATTGCCCCTTGGTCAATCTTTGGTGCACTATTCTTCGGACGAGCAATGTGCGGTGCTGTCGGAAGACTTGGCTCTCCTTCACCTCCTTTGTTAACCGCTCTGGAAAAAAAATACATTTAATTTCTGTATATATATTAAAAAAACGTTAGAAACGGCAGGATTACTTCACACGGAATTCATATTGGTTCCCCTCCGTGAGACCTTTAACTTTTCCAGTCGTGAGATTCCCTTCAACCTCCGCTGCCTTTTCCCAGTTAGGACTGTGCTTGTCTTTCATTTCGATGACATAGCCAGTAATCGGAGATCCACCGTCGTTCTCAGGTGCGTCCCATTTCAGTTCCACAAAGTCACGATCATAGTCAGCAATTTCAGGCTGGCTTGGTTTTCCAGGAGTCTCAAATGGATTCTTCGCAAGTATGCCGTGTGGAGTGGTCAAAGGATCGGATTTTCCTTGTTTATTCACAGCCTAAAAAATACCACAATTGAAAAATCCACCGATTTTGTGTAATCGACAATCCAAGCTTACCGAAACTCTGAACTTGTATTTGTGTCCAGGTGTCAAGCCATCCACGTCGAAGCTTGTAGTTTTGCCATCGGTTTCACCGACTGGTACCCATCGTCCTGTAGCTTCGTCCATTCGCTCAACCTGATAAGATTGAATTGGTGTCCCTCCGTCGTCAGCAGGTGGTGACCAATTGAGTTTACAACCGTCAGCATGGACATCGGAGACTTTGAGTCCACTCGGTGGTTCTGGCCTGTCAATGACAGTAACCTCCACATCAGCGATGTCTGTTCCATTGACATTGGTTGCGGTAATAGTGTAAGTTCCAGAATCCGCACGAGAAGCAACTTTAACGCCCAATTTAGTATTGTAGCTTTCATTCTGAACTTTGATCCCATCGCCGGTTTTGAGTTCCTTTCCTTTCAGCTTCCATACTGTAGTTGGCTCCGGCTCACCGGACACTTTGACATCAAAGTTAAAGCTCTGGCCGGCTTTGATTTTGACCGGGACTAAGTTGGTTCTGTCAATCTTTGGAGCCAAGTTGCGTGCTTTGGCAATGATTGGGCCAATGCTGTCAGACTCTTCTCCAGGGCCGGCTTTGTTCACCGCTCTAAAAGTCACATCGGAATTAATTCCAAAAAAGCTTCACGCCTTAACGAGCAGCGGTCTTACTTTACTCTGAACTCATAAGGCTGCCCTTCAATGAGATCTGGAACTGTCGCCGAGGTTTTGTCGCCAGGTACTTCCAATGCTTTTTCCCAGTTGCCAAATTTGTCTTTCTTTTCAATGATGTAGCCAGTCACTGGGCTACCGCCGTCTTCAGTGGGCGGAGTCCATACCAAGTCCACATGGTCTTTATCCCAGTCAGTGGCTTTAAGGTTTCCAGGTTTTCCAGGCTTTGGGGAATACAATCATTAAACAGGGTTTGAGCTTGAATTAAAAAAAGTTACCTCGTCATAAGGGTTCTTGGCTATAATGGATTGAGCTGTAGTCAACGGCTCTGATTCTCCTTCCTTATTGACAGCAACACATCTAAAACGATATTCCTGTCCGGGTGTAAGACCGGTGACATCAAAATTTGTCTCGGCAGTTTGTCCGCATGGGATCCAAATTCCATTGTCAGACTCCTTTTCAAGCTGATAGTATTCAACTGGGCAACCACCGTCGTCCTTAGGCTTCTTCCATTTCAATTTACACCCGTTTTTGTGGACGTCAGAGACAGCAATGTCTTGAGGAGGACTTGGCTTGTCAGTCACAATGATGTTGACAGTGACACTGTCCTTGCCCGATGCATTTGTGGCAGTGATTGTATACTGTCCGGAGTCTTCCCTCTTCACTGGTCGTACCACGAGCTTAGAATTGTAGTCAACGTTGTCCAGGGTAACATTTCGACCTGACTTCAATGGGTTCCCATCCACCGTCCACACAACAGTCGGCGGTGGCTCTCCAATTATGTCTACGTCGAATTTAATACTTGATCCTGCAGACAAGGTCAGATCACGGAGATTCTTGCGATCAATCCTCGGAGCAAGGAATCTGGCTTTTGTAGTAACAGGTTTAGAACTAGCAGATGGCTCTGATTGACCAGCTTTATTTTTTGCAATGACCCTGAAGGTATACTGTTGTCCAGGAGTCACTTGCTTCACAGTGGCTTTGCACTCTGGGCCAAATGTTTCTTCCACTGGCTCCCAGATGGGGCTGTGTTTGTCCCTCTTTTCTATAATGTAGCCACTGATTGGATTTCCACCATCGGTCAAAGGCGCTTCCCATTGAAGATCGACATGGTTTGGAGACCAGTCAGTCGCTTCTGGTGTCCCTGGCTTGTCTGGTACAGAAAACGGATCCTTTGCGATAATCGGAGCCAAGGTCTCCAACGGCAATGATTCACCTTCCTTGTTCACCGCTGAAAATACAAAAGAAATAATTCTATATAACAAATAATAAGTTGGCATTATGATTATGCTATCTTTTAATTTTAAATAAGTGCCTAAAAATGTGGGAAAAGGGAAGCAGACATGAGACTTCCAAAGTGCTCCAGAAGCGTCCATTGTGCGTCTTCCCTTCCCACACTCTCTCAGATGTCGTATTTTGTATTGGAGGTTTGGAAAATGAATACTTTACCTTTGACTCTGAAAGAATATTCATGTCCTTGCACCAATCCCTCTACGTCCAATTCTGTGTCTTTAGTTTTAGCTACTGGTATCCAGATCCCAGTGTCTTTGTCGTACTTCTCTACGACGTAAGCTTCAAGCGGAACACCACCGCTGTCTAGTGGTTCCTTCCATTTGAGTTTGCACCCATCCTTCTTTATATTTGAGACATCAAGTGGGCCTTCAGGGGCAGAGGGCTTGGAAATCACCACAACTTCCACTTCAGCAGTATCCTCTCCCCATTTGTTTGATGCAACGATCCTATACGTTCCGGAATCCTTGCGTACTGGGTTATCGTTGAACAGTTTCGTGTTGTAAGGAACATCAACTATCCTGCGATCGCTTGTTTCAATGATAGGCTTTCCGTTTAGCTTCCATTCAACTGTTGGTGGAGGTTCTCCTATAATCTTAACGTCAAAGAAGAACGGCTCTCCTTCTCTAACTTGGACCTTGTTCAAGTTTTTGCGATCAATTTTAGGTGCAAGTTTCCTTGGTTTGGCCGTGATGGGCTTGCTGGCACGACTAGGTTCTCCAGGGCCTGCTGCGTTCTTTGCCTTTATTCTAAATTCATAGGTCTGACCTGGCTCCAAACCATCCGCTGTCCCTTCACATTCGTTCCCTTTAACTTCTCCAGCCTTGACCCATTTCCCACCGGGCTCCTTCTTCTCAATGATATAACCAGTGATTGGGTTCCCACCATCAGTAGCAGGTGGGTCCCATTTCAAATCAACATGATCCTTGTCCCAATCGACTGCCTCAGGCGTCCCTTTGAAAAGAAAAGTTCAAAAATAATTAAACAAAATTAACCCAGCTTTTGATGAGAATTATTTTGATTATTTTTTAAAAGAAAAACAAACAAAAGTAATCTACCTGGCGCAGAAGGTGCGTCAAAGGGATCCTTTGCGATGATAGGCTTGTCAGTTTCCAGTGGTTCCGACTCTCCTTCGTCATTGACTGCGCAAACACGGAATTTATAAGATTGGCCTGGCTGCAGGTTCTTGACAACCATTTTGGGCTCTTTGACTCTTCCAATTGGAATCCATCTCCCTGTTTCCGGATCCAGTTTTGAGACTTGATAGTCTATTGGCAAACCTCCATTGTCATCTGGCGGAGTCCAGTCCAGGGTGCAGCCTTCTTTATGGATATCGGAAACATTCAAGTCCTTTGGTTTCGTAGGCTTGTCTAACACCGTGACTTTTGCCGTGACGTTGTCATCACCGGCTGCATTTTTGATCTTCAGAGTGTAGTTCCCACCGTGGGCGCGAGTAGCTTTTGTAATAACTATTTTCGTCTTGTAGTCGTCATTATCAATGTTGACATTTCCGCCTTGTTTCAACTCTTCATTTCCAAAGAGCCACGTTTTGGTCGGTGGAGGCTCGCCATTGCATTTGCAATCGAAGCGAATTGTCTGCCCGGCTTTTATGGTAATATCCTTAATATTTGTCCGGTCAATGTGTGGTGGCTGACGACGGGATTTGGCAGTGACAGAGTCAGATGCATCAGATGGCTTCCCAGGTCCAGCTTTGTTGACAGCTCTAAAGAAAAACGACGTTGCATAAATAATATAAGTTTTGTATTGACGTCAAAGCATTATTACTTCACTCTGAATTGGTAAGTCAATCCTTCGATAAGGTCTGGAACACGGGCTTCGCATTTATCACCAATTATTTCAATTGCGTTTTGCCACTTGGTGGAATTCTCGTCTTTTTCTATAATGAAAAGCAATACGATTTTAAATTTTCCATTCCATAAGCCAAGTAACTGGGAATATCATGCGTATGAATTTATTACTTTCAATAATATACGACGTGATTGGAGAGCCACCTGAAACAATTAAGAAACTCAGTTTAGAATGTGTTGAAAAAGTTTGTGTTGGGAATATCTTACCATCCGACTCCGGTGCTTGCCATTTCAGATCGACATGATGACGATCCCAATCATGCGCGATGGGCTTCCCAGGCTTCCCAGGCTATTAGAAAGTCAAATTTTCAGCAATGCTACCTGGAAATTTAATTTGCAAAAATTACCTCATCGTAAGGATTCTTTGCGACGGTTTCATTCTCAGTCTCCAATGGTTCTGATTCTCCTTGGTCATTCTACGTAAAGAAAATATAAAATGGCTTTCGCAACGTATCATAATAATGATGTGACGTACCACTGCGACAACTTTGAAGTGGTATGATTTGCCCTCATTCAGCCCAGTGACATCCATCTCTGGAGTCTTTGTTGTTCCAACTGGGACCCACCTACCGGAAGCAACGTCCATTCTGGACACTTGATAAGTTATTGGTTGGCCACCACCGCCATCTACAACACCCAATGTCTAAACTCCGTAGTCACATTTTGATAAATCTCACCGTCTTCTGGTGATTTCCAGGCTAGTTTGCATCCATCAGCCTTTACGTCCGACACCTAGTGGAGGAAATGGCAATGAAATATTGATTCCGTTCAGAGGGTAAAATAGTTATCTTACGTTCAACGGTCCTTGAGGTGGGCTAGGCTTGCCCAAGACGGTCAAGTCGAGATCAACAACATCCTTGCCAGAGTCATTGACAGCAGTCACAGTGTAAGTGCCAGTGTCGCTTCGTTGTGCTTTGATAAGGATAAATGTAGTCTTGTAATCCTCGCTTGCTGTTTTCAATCGCTCATTTTTGATAGGTGAGTCCTTCACTGTCCAAGTACATTTAGGAGCTGGTTCACCCTTGACGTCAGCTTCGATTGAAAGCATTTCGCCAACTCGGATGACTTTCTTTGCTAAATTCTTTCTGTCAATGTATGGGGCTAAATGCCTTGGTTTCGTCACAACTGTCCTTGAAGGATCGGATGGTTCCGATGGGCCAGCCTTGTTGACAGCAATTACTCTGAACTCCAGTTCCTTCCCTTCTTCAACCGCTGTCACCTTCGCTTTCGGATTGTTTCCTGGTGCTGTTGCAACGTCCAGCCAGTTTCGAGTGCCTTTCTCCTTCATTTGAACAATGTACTTTTCTATTGGAGCGCCTCCATCCGAAGCTGGGGCTTCCCATTCCAAGTCGACAAAGTCTTTGTCCCAATCTCTTGCCTGTGGTCTTCCAGGCTTGCCAGGCTCATCAAAGGGGTTCTTGGCAATTATTGGCCTATCAGCCTCCAAATCGTCAGAACTTCCCTCTTTGTTGATGGCTTTTACGCGGAAAGTGTACGGCTTCCCTTCCTGTAGACCCGTGACATTGAACTCCAAGTCGTCAGGACCAGCATCCACTTTCCCACAAGGGATCCACTGTCCTGTGTTTGGGTCCAATTTAGAAAGCTCATAACCTTCAACAGGGCAACCCCCATCATCCTCTGGCTTCTTCCATGCCAATTTACAACCGTTCTTTGTAATGTCAGACACTACGAGTGGCCCTTTGGGAGCACTTGGCCTGCCAAGAACGGTGATTTCAATCTCAGCTTCGTCTGAGCCGGAGGAATTGACAGCCTTGACTTTGTATTTTCCAGTATGCGATCGCTTAGCTCGCATGATTTGGAATTTAGTATTGTAATCAATGTTGTCGATGTGGAGTGATTCATCCTGGACAACATCCTTCCCATCAACTTGCCAGGTTACCGTTGGTGGTGGTTCACCTTTGACATCAACGTCCAAGATGATTTGTTGACCGGCCTTTACGATAAGTGGCTGTCCAATGTTAGTTCGGTCAATGTGAGGTTTCAAGAAACGCGCTTTGGCCAAGTGCGGCTCAGTTGCTTCGCTAGGTTGCCCGGGCCCAGCCTTGTTGACAGCTCTATATGTAGAAAATGAATTTCGGTTTAAGTTGGATTTTGTTAGAAGCGAGTGAAATGCTAACCTGACTCTGAATTCGTATTTGTTGCCGGGTTCTAGTTTAGTCACAGCGCCTTGACAGACGTTTCCGTTTACTTCGGCGCACTTTACAAAGTTTGGACTGCCTTTCTCCTTCATCTCGATAACATACCCTGTTATTGGAGCACCGCCATCTTTGATTGGCGCTTCCCATTTTAGCTTGACACTCTTCTCGTCCCAGTCAGTAATCTCAGGCAACCCTAAATGAAATTGAATTATGAATGCTACCTTTAAACTTAAAAGAAAGACAAGCAAAAGTACTTTACCAGGACTTGACGGTGGATCAAAGGGATCCTTGGCCAGAATTGCCTGGTCAGTCTCCAAGTTGTCAGACTCTCCTTCTTCATTCACTGCTCGAACACGGAAATTATACTTGTGGCCAGGTTCAAGGCCAGTCACAGCAAATTCAGGAGCGTCGCCATCTGCCCGTCCGCAAGGAGCCCATTTCCCTGTTTGTGCGTCCATCTTTTCCACAATATAAGCCTGGATCGGTAGACCGCCATCGTCGCTTGGTTTTTCCCATTTCAACTTGCATCCATGTTTGTGAACATCAGTGGCCTCCAAATTCTTAGGTTTCGAGGGTCGGTCGAGAATATTTATCTCAACTTCAGCCTCGTCTTTTCCATTGGCGTTAACAGCAACCAGCTTATACTTTCCGCTGACTTTCCGGGTCGTGTCACGAAGCTGCAACTTTGTATTATAGTCCTCGTTTTCGATTTTGGCAGTGGCAGAGTTCTCGACGGGTTTATCACAAAATATCCAAGTGTCTGGAAAACGGCAAGTCGTGTATTAGGAACCCCATCTTGAATAAAGATAATCTTACATGTTGGAGCTGGTTCTCCTTTGACATCGACGTCCAAGCGAACCAGTTGTCCTGCTCTGACGGTGATAGGTTGCATCTTGTCCCGATTAATTTTTGGTTTAACTACAGAAACACGGAGAAATTTTGTTTTAGGATTCACAAATTAGATGTGAAGTATAGCTTACGATTTCTGGCCTTGGCGACATGTGGCTTTGTCGCGTCGCTAGGTTCTCCTGGACCAGCTTTATTTACAGCTTTGCATCTAAATTGATATGTATGACCTTCCTGGAGACCCTTAACTTGTCCCTTGCATTCAGGGCCCTAAAGAATGGAGTAGATATGAGTAAAGAATTCTTCAATATTTGGCCATTTTAGAGTCATTTACGTACAGAAGTTGTGAGAACTTCTTCCCAACCTCCGATTTTGTCCTTTTTCATTTCTACATTGGTTTAATTTCCATTAACTCATGAAGCCTGTCACAAAATTACCAACTTACCAACAATGTAATTTGTAATCTCAGCTCCACCTATAAATAAAACAATTATAATCTGAAATGGGGCATGATTGTTAAAATAAGTTCATTGTGAAGCCCACCCACCGTCTGACTTGGGCTTTGTCCACTTAAGATCAACCTTGTCGACATCCCAGTCTTCAATAGTAGGAGTTCCAGGTGGACCTTTACAAACGGAAGAGAAGCTGTAATCCAAAAATGTCCGTGTGAAATCGCAATTTCCTAACCTGGTTCTTCGTACGGGTTCTTTGCTAGAGTCGCAATGTCTGTTTCCAATGGCTCTGATTCCCCTTCCTCGTTCTCTGCTTTCACCTAATAGAAGATAGACATTGAAACGTCTTTTGAATCATTCTTGAAGATATGTCTTTACTCGGAATTGGTATTTGTGGCCCTCTTGAAGCCCGGCGATGTCAAAGGAACTATCATCTGGACCAGCCTTTCCAACAGGCACCCAGCGTCCAGTTGCTAAATCCATTTTTTCAACGGTGTATGCCTTTATGGGTTTACCACCGTCATCATCAGGCTTTTGCCAGGAAAGCTTTGCACCGCTTTTGGTAACGTTGGAGACATTGATACCCTTGGGTTTGCTAGGAGCGCCTAGGATCACAATTTCCACTTCTGCTTCGTCCTTTCCGTGCTCATTGGTTGCAATGATTTTGTACATTCCAGATTGGGCACGCTTCGACTCTTTAATGTCAAACTTGGTATTGTAGTCGATGTTGGTGATTGTCACTTGGTGGTCTGTCACTTCCGTATTTTGGAACATCCAAACGACTTTTGGTGGCGGTTCTCCTTTGATGTCCACGTCCAGTCTTACAGGCTTTCCAGTTTTCACAACTATCTGTTTTAGATTTGTCCTGTCGATCCTTGGCTTGAGTGAACGGTGTTTTGCAGTGTGCATATGTGTTGGTTCTGATGGTGGCGATAGTCCAGCTTTGTTCACTTTACCGAAGAAAAATTCATTGTAATTATAATTATAATTAAATAATACCAAAAGTCCTCACCTGCAACAATTCTAAACTGGTATTCTCCTTTTTCTTTCAAGCCGGTAACCTTTGCCGTCAACATATCTCCATTAACTTCGACTGCCTTTTCCCAATCAGGTTTGAATTTATCCTTCACTTGGACAATGTACTTTTCAATCTTTGCTCCGCCATCGCTTTTGGGAGCGTTCCATTTCAAGTCAACGCTCTCATTGTCATAATCAACAATTTCAGGCTTCCCAGGCTGACTGGCGACGTCATAGGGGTTCTTTGCAGTGATAGCCAAGTCTGTAACGAGTGGATCAGATTCTCCCTCGTCATTAACTGCCGTTACCTGGAAATTAATTTTTATATATATAAATATGTTCGAGCAATGGCTCTGAGATTGGAAGCTTACTCGGAATTTGTACTCGTTGTTCGGAGTCAACCCAGTAACTTCAAACTCAAGAGGTCTTCCAGCCGGAACTTTTCCGACACGAACCCAGCGTCCGGTTGCCGTGTCCATCTTTTCAATTTCATATTCCTTCAAGGGAAGGCCGCCATCGTCGTCACCCTTTTCCCATTTCAGCTTGCAGCCTTCCTTGTGAATGTCAGTGACCTTGAGTGCTTTCGGTGGGCTTGGTTTCGCCAGCACAACAAGTTCCACTGTTTCCTTATCCACTCCGGAAGAGTTCTCTGCCTTCAATGTGTACTTTCCACTATCAGAACGCTTAGCGTTCGTGATGCTAAAATCAGTATGGTAGTCTTTCTTTTCAATTTTTAATCGTTCCGAGTCTGTGAGCTCAATGTCATCTCTCCAGCACCAAGTCAGCTCAGGTGGAGGTTCTCCACTAACGTCAACAGCCCACTTGTGATTTCGACCAGCCTTGATCGTGATTGCTTTAAATGTTTCCCTGTCAATTCTTGGCTTCAAGAACCTGTGTTTGCAGACGTGTGGCGCTGTAGGCTCACTAGGTGGCGATGCACCAGCCTTATTCACTTGATAAAAAAGATCAGTTGCAATTTCAAATACAGTTTAAACTAAATTTTAAATGCAAAAAGTACTGACCTGCTTTCACTCTGAACTGATAGGTTTGATTTTCCTTGAGGCCTTCTACCACTGCTTTACATTCCGCGTTCGGCGTTACGAGGACTTCTGCCCATTCGGTGGACAACTTGTCCTTCATTTCTATAATGTATTTCTCGATCGGGCGACCTCCGTCATTGTCTGGTTTTTTCCATTCCAGGGTCACGTTCTTGTTCGTATAGTCCACAATGTTCGGTTTACCAGGCGCCTATTATCGTATACAAACATAGCTTTAAGAAACTACTCCAGAGGAATCAAACAGACGAAAGTTTGCAGGAATTGTGTATTTACCGAAGGTTCGTCGTATGGGTTCTTGGCTGTGATTGGTTCAGCAATTTCCAATGGCTCAGACTCGCCTTCCTTATTGATTGCCTTTACTCTGAACTTATATTTCTTCTTGGGGGTCAACCCGTCGACCTTGATGCTTTCCTGATTTGGCCCACATTCCCCAGCTGGGACCCAACGACCAGTGTCCATGTCCATCTTCTCTAAAACGTATCCCAAGATGTCTGAACCGCCAGAATCCTCGGGTCGTTGCCATTTCAGAACCGCGTGAGTAGCCCGGACTTCTGAG
This sequence comes from Pseudachorutes palmiensis, assembly GCA_009869845.1. Lineage (NCBI taxonomy): Eukaryota > Metazoa > Arthropoda > Collembola > Poduromorpha > Neanuridae > Pseudachorutes > Pseudachorutes palmiensis. The sequence goes on along the minus strand of VNWY01000091.1, from coordinate 27,814 downwards.
GCAACTAGAGGCCCTTTAGGTGCCGTCGGTTTGTCCAGCACAACTACTTCTCCAATTGATTCGCAAGTACCACTGGAGTTTGTCAGGGTCAATTTATATTTTCCAGAATCAGCACGAACAGCACGACGAATTGTGATCAAAGTATTTTTCTCAAACAAATCAATCGTTGTTTTATCTCCTTGTGTTTTGAGCTCCTTGCCATCTTGGCTCCAGACCACAGTTGGCTCAGGTTCTCCGCCATAGCGGATATCAAACTTGATCACCTGACCCTTTTTGACCACAATGCTTTTGAGTCCATCACCAATAATGAATGGCTTCACAAAACGAGCTTTGCATATCACAGGTTTTGTGGGATCACTTGGATCCCCAGGGCCAGCTTTGTTGACAGCTCTAAAGAGTTATGTTGGAATTACTACTTCCCTGCCATCAAAAATGGTTCGAAACAAAGTTAAGCTGTAGGCAACCTACCTTACGCGAAATTCGTATTGTTTTCCTTCAGTTAGCCCATCGATCATTGCTTTCGTGGCGTCTGCAGGGAGAGTCTTTACTGTTGACCACTCTTTACTAAACTTCTCCTTGAACTCAATGACATAGCCAGTGATTGGAGAGCCGCCATCTTTCTCTGGTGCTTGCCATTTCAAATCCACATGGTTAACATCCCAATCAGTGACTTCCAAGTTTCCGGGCTAATCAAACAAATTAAAACTTAGGAGACAGGCTCGAAACATTAAGGGAAGTGCTTATGAAATTGGGATCTGACCTTTCCAGGTTCATCCCAAGGATCTTTAGCCAGAACTGTCCTTGGATAACTGGCAGGTTCACCTTGACCAATCTTGTTAACCGCCCTGAAAATCACATGGAATCACATGGCATAAGGTTAACACTTCCACTTCTATAAAAAAAAACCCTTCCTAATACAAATAAAGAGTAAAAATTACCTTATTCTAAACTTGTATTCTTTCTTTGCTGTCAAATCCTCACATTTGTATTTGAGGTCATTTGGTGAAATCTCGGCGATCCCGTGCCATCCACCTTTGAGACTCAAATCTTGCCGCTCGAGTAAGTAATGGATCATTGGAGAACCCCCTAGATCTGCCGGTGGTTTCCATGAAACGACGCACGAGTGTTGGAAGACTTCGCTGATTTCTAGATTCTGAGGAGGTGTGGGAACATCTTGGAATGTGATGTTAAAGTCCCTGACATCTTCCCCTTGACCGTTGCTCACTTTCATTTGGAATTTTCCTGATAATTCTCTTGCTGGTTTTTTATATTTAAAGTCTATCCGGTCATCAAGGACAACGACCTCAACATCCTTGAGTTGGAGTAATTTCCCGTCTTTGAAGAGTTTCCCTTCCACTGGCGTTGTCCTTGTTCCAGAGACAGAATACGGGACGTGGAAAATGAGCGGTTTTGACACAGGGCCTTCGACATCCCCTTCAAAATTAATATTTGGTTTGCTTTCACCTAGGGCGACGTTGAGCTTGCAGGAGGAAGTGAGCCTTCCCGAAGTACAAACGACGTCTCCAGAGTCTGTCAACTCTGCCTTGTTGAACACCAATTGGTGACGTCCACCTCCAAGATTTTTAATCTCAACCCGATCAGAGGTTTCAATTGGCTTGCCATTGAGAGTCCATTCAGCCTCTGCAGTTTGATCTTGCAGTTCTACCTCCAACACGACGCGATCTCTCTGTACTGCATTCGTGTCCTTGAGCTTCTTATTGAACCGATTTTGGTATTCAACCACCAGTTCTCCTTTTGTCTCATCGGCATTAGTGGTGCAAGAAATCACCCCTTGGTCACTGACCTTGACATCTTTGAAAATGAGCTTCCGCTTCCTGCCTTCCTTGAGTACCTGCATTCTCTTGTCCGGAGTCAGTGGCTCCCCATCCCGGAACCATTTGACTTCCCCGTCTTCCTCATCAAGTTCGCATTCCATGCAGACGTAGTCCTTCTCAGTGGCATGAACACTCATGAGCGCCTTTGTGAATTTGAACGGATATTCTGACACCTTGACCACTGTCTTGGTCTTTATGTCTTGCTTGTCGATTTTACAAGTGTATTCACCTGCATGCCCAGCCTTTGCTTTCTTAATTGTCAACCGACAGTTACCCGTGAGATCCTTGTTGACCTCATAGTCGTTCTTTCCATCTTCAATAGGTTTCTCGCCCTTGTACCAAGTGACCATGGCCCTTCCACTACTGACGGTACATTCAAGCTCAATCTCACGGTTAAAGTAACCGTCGTATTTCTTGTTGAGCTGACGGATGAACGTGTACGACGGCTCAGGTTCTAATGAAATCAAATCATGAACGAATACCAAATACAAAAACTAAATGTCAAACTAACCTTCAACAGTCAAGAATGCTTCGCACTTGACAGCATTAATTTCGCAAGTGTATCTCCCAGCATCTTCAACTTTCGGGTTGAAAATTGTAAGCTGGTAAATATCATTCTCCACCTTGATCTTGTATTTGGAACCCGCAAACAGTTCCTACGCAAGTTTAAATTAAAGTTTCAGCTAACTTGTGGTTATAATGGCTGGAATTTAGTGACTCACGTCTTTTCTGCAATACCATTTGACCTTACAATTGGCCTTGGAGAATACCGTTTCAAACGTGACTTTTTTGTCCTTTCCTTCTTTGCAGTATTGGTCCACAAGAGGTTTCAGGAATGAATCCGTCTTCTGCTCTTACCGGAACGAAGAAAAGAAAATGGCATTTATTAACATGGGAATTCGGATATCGTCCACTTCGACATTTATAGCGAACCGAAGCATCTGACTGTGTTGAAAGAGAGTATCTTCGCATAGGTATATTGAAATGACAGAGAAAGGAAGGAGGTGTACATGATAAACGACAGAATAGAAGAAGGCAACCATCTAAACTTGAAATTAAACTTTATAAGTTCTGTAAGAGTTTGATGGCTTTTTGTACTACGAAAGAGACAGAGTGAGAAGGAAGTGTAACTGGGCCTGCGTGACTGCGTGTATTTGATCGTGTATTGGATTGGCAATTTGCGGAGCTTCTGCGGAAAGAGTGCATTGCCCCCAAATGTCAATCCGTCTGCTAAACAACGCCATGCTTAAGCAATTTTTCACTGTAAAAAGACAACCGAAGCAAAACTAGCTTAAAATTGAAAAAAGCATTAGAACTGTGAATTGTTAAGAGGCCATGAGAAAACGGCTCTACTGAAAAAACTACAACCTCATCTTTTGCAAATGGCTGAAGAATAGGCCAGTCTGGGATAAGTTCCGCCAATGAGCATCGTCTGGATGAGTTTTTGTCCACTGGCTACAAAAATGTTTTAGTATCCGTCAAGTCACAAAAATGGACAATGTCACTAGGAAAAAACAAAATGTCTGTCCTGTAGAATATAAAAAACGCAGTTCCAAAAATAGTGATAAGAAAAAGTAAGAATTCAAAATGACGGACGAGAGGGAATAATAAAGCTTCCAAACCTCCTTTTAGACACAACGTCTCAGCAATCCATTGCTGATATGAATTGTAAAAGACTCAAAAACTGATTAATAGAATCCTGAGAAACGTAATGAATAACCTTCTTTCTTTTTAAAGGTACTAGAGTTGGCCAATCAGGAATGACTTCTGAAAGGGAGGAAGGTTTCTTCATCTTCATTGCATCCTGATTTTTTAAATTTTACGAAGAAATCGAAAGGAAACAAAAATCAAAGGCCAAATGTTAATTTGAATTTTAACCTGTTCTAATACTAAATAGGGAATTTCAAAAAATTGAAAAAAAGTCTCAACTCATGAGCATACACAAACTTAACTTGGAGTCAAACTGTATAGAAAATAAATTGGAATCACTCCTCTGCTGGCACTCGTTCATGACCAAAGCAAAAATGTGTTAGGAATGTCAAGTTAAAAAGATCATGCAAGAAGCGAGTACCGATGGCGATATAAAATTTTAGAAGACCGGTTGAACATTATGAGATTCGTCAAAGTCCCTGTCTTTGCTTGGCTATGCGCAGACTCCCCCAGCGCATCTCGCCTTGCCTAGGTTCAGCGACTGAATTTAAATTGATTTAAGTAACATATACGTTAATATCCCAAGTTATTTACTACACAGACTCCAAATTAGGCAGTGCAGCATCATTCAGAGTGAGTAATCAGTTAGGCTGGCATGACTTTATTTCTCTGTGTTAACTTTAAACTTGGCTGTTGTTCGGGCTCATCTTCGTCAATACCTGAACCCGATTCCACTTGGAAGACTGGCTTGGCTGACTGGATGATTCTGGTTCCATCGAAGTGGTCTGTTGATTGGAAGTTTCATTTGAATTCTTACGGACAGAGACAGAAGAAGAATAGAAATGATAAAAGGAAAAGAAGAAAGCGAGAACCTAGGCAAGACTGGAGCTAAACATTGCTTATAATTTAATTGGTGCGATTGAGAAACAATAAACAGGACAGAATTGGAAGAGAGAGAGAGAGAGAGACAGTGACAGAGAAGAAGAGTCGCAAGAAATAAAACCGCCGCGCAGCTGCCGCCATGTTGTCATGAAATGACCCTACACGCTAATGCGCCGAATGATTCCAATTCACACGTTACCTTTTCAATATGTTTTAGTTTCGGCTTGTCTTCTTTTGGAGTTTCTTTGAGTTCACCCCAGTCCGGATCTCCTTGGTCCTTACCCCATTTAGCATACTTTCGTTTCTTCAACATTGCACGGAAATCCATGCCACTTGCATCTGGAAATTATAAAAATCAGGATCGTAGCTGGAAAATGTTACAGAATCCTGGAAATGGACAAACCGGAAACGTAGAGTGTAAGCTCAGCGGAATCTTCCCCGTGAATATTGCTAATGACAATCTTGTATTGCCCTTCATCGTTAGGCTTCACTTTACGAATTGCCAGAGTGATCAAGTTATTCTCTCCATCGGTGAGGAACTTGTAACGACCTCCCTCTACGATTTCCGTCATCCCCTACGAGAAAAGTTATTAGGAATCAACCAATCCCCAAATGCACATTTTAGGTTACGTTAAAATTACCTTGTAAAACCGAAATGTCGGAGGGGGATCTCCTTCAATTTGTACTGTGATGTAGGCAGTTTGATCTGGAAACAAAAGCTCTAGGAATTAGCACCAAATTACAGGATAATTTACTTTTTATTCAACCTTCAATGCCACTGTAGTTTTCCTGGACATCGACGATTTGTGGTGGGCCTGGTGAGCCCGATGCTTGCAACGGTGTAGAAGGTTTGTCAATCCGATCTTCCAAATCTTGGATACTTGGTCTTCGGACTTCTGTGCTGGGACGGCGTCTCTGCCATTTTAAATTCCTATTAGCTATCTGATAGTCGGGAACTGGGCATATTCCAAAACTCAAAATGCAAACATGCAGATTCAAAGAGATACAGGCATGTACAAGCAGACGAGCAAATGATTACAGAAACATAATCAAGCATAAGGACATTGCCCTTGCTATAATAATGGCTGCTAAACAGATGAAATACTTTAATCAACTTTAAAAATTCATTTAAAAACAGTTACTAAATTCCTTGTAAATGACTAACTCGCTAAACGTTTCTAAATGTCACTCTTTTGAAAGGTGTGACGCGGAACAACGAATTCGCAACTGAAAGCAGGTATTCTGAGCTGTCAAAACAGCAAACAAAACAAAGGAGATTAGAGGCCGTTACGAAGAAAGGAAGTTTTTGAAAACAAGAGGAGGACAGGGACAGAATTTTGACTCAATTTATCTAAATTAAAACGGACAATTTGACAATAATTTAAAGACCATTTATAGACAAACCTACAAACTTTATGACCGGACATGACTGGAAAAGGTTAAAAAATATTAAATCATGGCGACATGACTTCAGGACATTTGAATGGACGGGACTTTCTCTTTTTAATTTTTTAGCTGGTCTCTAACCTCTCCCTGCTGAGCAGCGGCTAGCAATTGTCCAGGACGATTGACTTTTTTCTGATAAATAGAAATTAGTATTAAATCCGTTCATATATGATGAAAATGAAAAATAATTTTTATAACCCCTTGACGCTCCGCTGAAAAATTGCCTAAAGGATGAAAAATCAGAGGAGAGGGACTCGGTTAAAATCGCAAAATCATTAACCTGATTTGCTAAATAGGGAAAAGGAAAATTCGTTGGTTTTGATTTTAAAAAAGCCAGTAGTTCTGAAGGTTTACAAAACAAAAAAAAAAGAACTCAGAAAGTCACAACTGGATTATAATCGTTTTCTGAAATATTTTAGCCATGACCCACCTTTACATCATCAAGTTCCCCAGGACGAAGTTTGCCCCTCTGAACAATGAAATCAAAACAAGTGTCGTTGTATATTTTTCAAAAAATCAAGATTGGATATAATAGTATAAAATATATTAAAAAAAATTAAGCTCTGTTACGGTTTACTCCATAAACCTGAATTGCCCTTTTTAACTTATGCGTCAAATGAAGTTTTCTCCCCAAGTAAAAGCTGGAAAAAATAATTGACAAAATATGTGGCAGGATTAATCAAAATTAAAAATGAGCTTTGAAAAATGTAAACAAAAATTCATCCGCAGGTTCATTCCGGGTAGTGCGACAGAATGGAATTGTTGTGAGTTAAATGTAGCGATAATGCGAGCTTCCAATGGGAGTCGGATCTAAAAATCCGAAGAAAGTTGAAGCTGATGAGTTACAACTTAAAATATAATTGGAAAAAAGAGCAAAAATACAAAAGGATTAATCTGTAATTTGGGGAAGTTGACCCTGGGGTCAGAATGCAGTTAATCATTCAAAAATAATTAATCCAGCGAATCAAATGTGATTCTTGTAAAACCCGAATTGGGGGATCTCACCTTCTTATCATCCAAAACCTCCCCGGGTCGAAGTTTTCTACGCTCCTAATAATTACACAAAAATTCAATCCTCCTTTTCAAAAATGAGTTAGAAGAATTATACAGCTCAAAAAACTATGCGCGGAGAAACTTCATCTAGCGCCAATCAAAATGGAGTGGACCAAATTAAGCTCTGAGGTCGACTCTTGTGTTTGTGGAGCGCAAGGGGTGCGCCTTTACCTTCTTTTTGTAGCAAGAAAAGTTTTCTGTGGCGCACTTCACTTACCATCAAATCCGAATTGTTAGAGCGACTCATTTTGTAATTGTCGTATGACAGGGAATGAAGCCCTTGACGGTTTACACTTTTGGAAGATGTTGACGAACTAAATATTTGGAAAGAGGAATAATTACCTCATCTGTGATAATGAGAGATGGTCTTCGGCCTTCTTGTTCAGGCGGAATAAGCGATCCACGCCGGGAAGGTGGCCCACTTCCAGGTCCCAGTGAAGATTTCCTTGGTTCCGGGGTCTTCTCACGGGAAACTTCGAGTTTCGGGGCCACCAGTGACGTCTTGGCTCCAGGGGCCTAGAAATTAGCAGTGCAAAACGCGATTAGGTTGATGAATCCAACTCAAACGACACCGTTCTCACTTCCTCTAAAGATTCTTTTGATGGCAAGGTATTTTTAGGAAAACTGTAAATATAAAATCGGAAGAGATAAATTGAGAGAGACAAATGTAAGTCCTCAAGAGTCTACCTCCACTGGTTTTCTGACATTGACCTGTTGTTCGTGCAGAAGAATGTTTCTTTGTTCATTGGAGCCAAACAAGCGCCAAAGTCAACAACAGGAACTTCAAAATGGAGGAGGACTTAATTAAGGGGCGTCAGGAGGAGACGAAACATATGCTTCAGAAATTCAGACAAAACGTACGAGAAACCGTCTTAGTGACTAAACAAAAATGTCTAAAGCATGTCTACAACTAAACTGGGCGAACAGGTTCATGATCTCTCAAGTAGAATTCGGATTAACGATGAAAAAAAAATTAAAGAATTTGGCCACTGCTTGTAAAATCTACTGACAAAATTGCATAAATTGACGAAAAATTGAGCACTAGACTAGACAAAAATGGAAGCAAAAATACCTTGGTATCAGGCGTTTCAATTTTTGGCGGTTCTACTGCCGACTTCACAGGTTCTACGACTTTTGGTTGAGCATTTACGACTTTGGGTTTTTCATCTTGTTTTGGTGGAACCACAGTAGTCTGCATGTGTGTTCCAAACAATCCAAAACAAAACACAACAATGGACACCACAATTACAAAAAATGGACTAATATTTGAAAAGCATTGAGGAATGTTAAAAGGCCATAGTTGCGACTACAACAGAATACAAATAATGACCTACATCGGACAGTTTTCGGTCGGTTGCTGGTTTCACTTCAGATAATTTCCGGTCCGTCGCTGGCCTCACTTCAGATAATTTCCGATCCGTCGCTGGCTTCACTTCAGATAATTTTCGATCTGTTGGTTTAACGTCTGATAGTTTCCTCTCCGGTTCAGGGTTCTGCAAAATTTTTCCAAAATACAAGATTAATCACCCTTCAATTGAAGTCCAGATTTAGTAGCTGCCATGCTGGCTGGCAAGCTCCGGAATGTTTGGCCAAAATTTCATTGGGGCAAAATGCAAACACTACGAGCTATTCATTAGGACTGCAGTGAATAAAGATGAGTGTTCGAATTTCAGATCTTGCCAAAAATTCGTCTTTTGCACCTGTTCTGTGCAGTTTTTTTTTTCAACTATTTTTAAACGAAGCGTTTTAGCAAAAGGACGATAATCTTAGAAGAGAAACATGATGCCTTACCAAGTCGGTCTTTTTCTCAGCAGCAGTTTTTACCTCCTCTGCAGGTTTCACCTTTTTCACTGCTTCCACAACCTTAGCTGTGTCAGTATCAGTTTTCTAAGGTACAAGCCAACACAAAAACCACATGAAACTTAGAGTCTAAATCTGGTTTAAACAGACGTTAATGACTCGGAAATCATTCAAACACGTTTGAAAAGCAAAAAAATTACTTTAAAAAGGGTATGGGAGCTTGAATTCTATTCAAGTGATTTGCAAAGGAGGACAGTAACAAGGGTCAAACAGACAACTGACCTTCTCAGGCTCCTTTTTGCCTTCAAGCTCAGCTTTCTTCTTTTCCGGGGCTTTCTTTTCCTCAACCTTCTTTGCCTCTTCCTTCTTAGCTTCGGTCACTTTTGCCTCGGATTTTTTCTCTTCAACTTTCTTCTCTTCGACCTTCTTCTCCTCAACTTTCTTCGCAGCAGCTTTCTTTTCCTCTTCCTTTTTCTCTGTGACTTTCTTTTCCTCGGTCTTTTTCTGTTCAACTTTTTTCTCTTCTACTTTCTCTTCTTCCTTTTTCTTCTCGACTTTCTCCTCTTCCTTCTTCTTTTCCTCTGCCTTTTGTTTTTCTATTAATTGAGCATCAAATTATAAAAATTATGTTATTAGGCTGCCACCATTGAAAATCACCTTTGACTACGAGTTCAGACTCGGACTCGTTTTCACCAAACTCATTCTTCACAATGACCTTGTAGGTGCCGGAGAATTCACGCTTGCATTCAGAAATTGTTAACCTGGCCGTCCTTCCGTCAAATGTAATCTTCGTCTCACGAGTCTCCCGAATAATTGTTGTATTCCTGGAATTTAAATTATGCACTTGAATCCTTGTAATTAAGAGCACATGAATGTAAGTGATGTTTCCCTTACTTGTACCAAGTTACGGTCACTTTCTTGTCAACTGTAGTAAGTTCACAATACAATTCAGCCTTTGACCCTTCTTCCACTTGCTGAAAAAGTTGAATAAAATCATCAAATTTGGTGAAAATTCAATTTTGCAAAGCTATTCGTTCCACTAACTGTATATTTGAGGCCTTGTGCAAACTTTGGTCCTTCGCCCTTTGGTTTATCTTCTGGGATATCAGTTACTTCAACGGTTTGTGAAGTTGCTTCGCCCTTTTCGTTCTTAGCCAAGAACTTGTATGATCCTTTGTCACTGCTGGTGATATCGTTGATTTCCAATTGGATTTTGTATTCTCCCTGCAATTGAATTTAAGTATGAAAAACCCCTATGAAGAAGTTGTTGAGAATTACCTTTTCAACTTGTTCGACTTTTGATACGCGTCGATTATCTTCCTTTACGACTGACTTTTCTTGGAACCATTGTACTTGTGGAGGTGCAGAGCAACGAACATGGCATTCGATAATAACCGTACGCTTCTTCTCCACTCTGATAATCTTTGGTTTCTCGCGAATGATTGGAGCAACTAGCCGATAGAATTAATTATTTTTTAAACATTCCAGTGACTTTATGCATATGGACTTACTTTCGATGTTCAACGTTAGATTGGCATTTATTTCTCCCATTTCGTTTTTGATGTTGCACTTGTACAATCCGCTTTCTTCTGGTTGCGGATCCTATGCAAATCCCATTCATCGTGTAATTCAAATCTGTGCAAAATGGGTGTGAAAAATCAAACCTTAATTTCCAGACGGATGATGTAGATTCCTTTTTCTTCTGTGATACTGATCGAAAACTTTGACGTAGATTTGATTTCCTTTCCTTCGCATGTCCATTTGAAGTCAGGCTTTGGATCAGCCTTGACCTTACATTCCATAAAAATGAGCTTCCCGTTTTGTTCAGACACGATCCTCGGTTTCTCTGCAAATGTTGGAGCAGTGCCGGTTGGTTCTGGCTCCGCCTCGATGTTCAAGTTTAAGTTTGCATTGGATTCTCCATGTGGATTTTCAACATGGCACCTATACGTCCCGCCATCTTTCCCACTCGGATCTTTAAGCTCCATGAACAGGTCGTAAAGGTTCTCGCCCGCTGATGCTGTTCTCATTGACACTTTTGAAGACGCTTCTACTTTAGTCGCCCCTCTATACCAAGTCACACTTGGTTCTGGATTGGCTTTGCACCTACATCTCATCGTAATCAACGACCCGGTTGCATTCGGCGTGATTTTTGGTTTTTCGACAAAAGTTGGTGCAATCCCTCCATCGTCCCCACCTGTAAATCAGAAGTGAATTGAATCCCCAGATGGCGTTAGATCACTCCGAATCTGAATACTGGACATGCGTCAACTAATCTTTCTAGTGATAGAGAAAGTTATAAAGTCGTACATGACTAAAATACACCTCTGTCGGTTATTTAGTTAGTAGTGTGTACAGTTCTCCTCCTGTTGAGCACAGTACAGTTGACTGGACACACGTGCTAACGATATGTGAAAGATACGTGAAGAAGAAGTGCACTTTAGATACATACAAAGAAAAGACTTGTCATCCAATTGGATCGTCACCGAAAGAGACAGGACTGTGGTTCATGACTGTAATATTGATCACAGAGAAACAAAGACCTCGACTCTTTTGGCCAAGGGAAGACCAGAAGGATTGAAACTGTTCAATGACTCTCTCCACAGGCATGGGGATTAGTAGAAGAAACATGGCAACCCACAAAGCATGCGCTCACTCAAAGTGCTAGTGTAGGCAGGGCATGCGCATTATTAATTTGGGTGTGATTAAAAATTGTGTAATATTAATCCGAGTCCAGCAGGGGACCCGGCTTAACAATAGTCAGAACTGTGTGTCAATAATTGAATCTACCTTGGAAGTTGAGCGCAATATTGGCATTACTTTCTCCAAAGGCATTTACTGCATTACATCGCCAATTCCCACCGTCTGAAATTGCAGGGTCTTTGATCTCAAGGCAAAGGAGGTAGGTATGCTTCCCAGTTTCTTTCTTGGTCATTTTAATCCTGTCATCAAGGGAAATTGCTTTTGACCCCTGGAACCAAGTAATGTCAGGCAGAGGCTCGGCCTCCAGGACACATTCCATCACCAATAGTTCTCCTTTTTGCTTAATGGAAGGCTTCTTTGGGAAACGCGGTGGCTTACTATCTGGAATTCTGATAAAAACATGGATGGTTAGTCAGCCACAGTGCGTAATATTCATGGATTCGCATTACTTTAAACTTCCACCGCCTTCAAAGTTTAGATTGACGACAGCAGTTGCTTCCCCTTCAGAGTTCTTTGCCACAGCCTTATACTCTCCTTCGTCGTCTTCTTCGGCATTCATTACCGTTAGCTTTGAAACGTAATAAAGATCTTTGGAATCTTGTTTCGTAAGTGAAGGTTGAAATCTGGATCCTTTCACTATTTTTCCTTTATGGTACCTGTCAAGAAAGTTATTATCAATAATCAAAATAGGAATTCATGGGCGGTGTCATAACCATATGCACATACCAGGTAATCTTTGGCTCTGGCTCAGCCGCCAGTCTGCATTCGAATGTAATTGCACCAGAGTCATCTTGACGAATGACAGGTTTTTCAGTGAAGCTTGGTTTGATTGGTGCAGTAATCCCAGTATCTCCTAAATTGAGGAAGGAACCTGCGATCGGAAGGGTTAGTAAGGCATCAAAAGAAACATTCAACGGCACACCTTTCAGAGAATTTGATCATGATCTACCATGTCAGTCAGTTCTAAACAATTAGGAATATGCACTGATCATGAGAAGAGAAAAAGACGACTTTAATTTAGAATTCACGTTATGTTGTTGCGCTGCACTATGCGGGGGGTCAAAATTGTCGTCTACGGTTTAAAGGGCTAGAAGCATTAGTTTTATGCGGAGCTTCTATGATTACGAATTGATACTTTTAACCGACACAAGAATGCAATTAAACTCCAATACAAAATGAGGGCGGAGGAGAGATGTATTGAGCAGTATGTAAATCCATCTAATATGGATGACAACTTGGTTTGAGTGTACTTGTGCACATGTATCCAAATATCTGTCTCGAAGTGACTGGGTACTACCAATATTTTGGTGCATAAAGTGTCTGCTACGAGGTAGAAAGTGTTTAGTAACTTACTGTCAAAGTTAAGACTAATTGTTGCATTGCTTTCTCCCAGTTCGTTCTTCGCCATCACTTTGTACTTTCCGGCATCCTCTACTGCAACGCTTTTGATCTCTAATACGGCAGCGTAGAGACCTCCTTCCTTCTCTACGGTCATCTACGAATACATCGGTGAAAAAATGGAACATTATTAGACGCGTTAAACGATGCATAAGTGTAAGAAGGATGTGATGTGAACGTGTCTGAAAGACTTGCTAATGTCTAAGACTAATTCCTGCGTTTCTGATTGTCGGCTCAACCCAGGTCAATTACCTTATGCCTGCTGGTTGCTTCAACGACTTTACCATCATGGTACCAAGTTACACTAGGTTTTGGATCTGCTTTGATTTTACATTCAAATAACAACCTCCGTCCATCTTCTTCTTGACGAATCACCGGTTTCTGAGAAAAACTAGGTGCTACCCCGTCGATTTGTCTATCAATGACAATTAGGAAAGGTCATGCCATGTTAATGTCAATTGAAAATTAATTGACTTACTTTTCCCTTGGTTCGTCTATGGCTGAAAACGAATTTTAAAAAGAAAGAATTAATTTGAGTTCCGCCATGTTTTGAGGATTTGAATTCGAATTTTGTCGCGTATGAAAGCTCAAGTTGGCCCAAAATGGGGTTTGTGCCAATATTTTTTATTGACAATGGGATGAAGAATAAAATTGTTGTAAACTTACGACTAAAGTTGAGATTGATGGATGCAAAGACCTCTCCGTGTTTGTTTTTGGCCTTGACCCGGTAGAGCCCAGCATCCGACTCGATGACATTGTCAAGCTCTAGGACCACGAGGTACTTGGATGTTCCGATATTGTTGATCTTGAAGACCGTTCGCTTGTCTGCAGAGAGTTCGACATCTCCGCGGAACCATGCGATGTCCGGCTGCGGAGCACCCACCAGTTGACACTCGAAGATTAACCGATTGCCATCATCTTCTTGTCGCAGTTGGGGCTTCTGCGTAAATGCTGGAACGGACTCTTCCGCCGAACCCATCGCCCTCTAGTCTGCCACTTGGCCGTGGCAACGGACCCTCAAGCCACCAATTCTAGTCCGTGATTTCCTCAACTAAAAACAAAACAAGGATTTTAAGTTTGGCAGGACTTTTCAGACCGGATTCATTCGAATGTTTTGTCTGGAATGGCAACAGTCTGAAAACTAAGACTTGCTCCAAGGTTTTTGCCAGAATTCCAAGATTGTGATTTGTGACATGTTCTGGTGCGATTAATAAATTCTTTTAATCCAGAAATGTTTTGGACATGTAAATTGGGCGAAACTAAGCATTTTCTTGATGCTCTGGTGCACCTGTGCACAACGCAGGGTTCCGGACAGTGACAGAATCATGAAGCCATGTGTTGCATTTGCAGGATGTTAGTATACGGCTCTGAATATTTTTAGTTCTCATTCTTAAACAGTAAATACGTCTTCCGGTGGCCATGTTCTTTGATTATTTATGCAACCTAACCTATGGCTTTGAACTAATTTCATCCAGAGGATGTCAAAAATAAATTCAAACTTTATATTGAGCAAAATTGGAAGGGTCCAACTTAGGAAAATAAAACAAAAGTTAAAATATGCCATGCTTATTTTTTCGTACGCTGAATTTCTGCATTACGTGAATTTGTATTTGGAGCTTGTGGTCACACAACTAATTAATTTTCTTCAAAAAATGGTAACCCTAAAAGAACATTACAATTAAGGTGAACTAAAGCCAGTTTTCTATTAAACTATAGTAATCAAATAATTATTCCACTTTTCAACTTCAACTCAACTTCATATTCGTTTGTCACAAAATGTGAATGTGAATCTGTTTTATTTATTATTATTTTTTTGGAAAAATTGTCCTCATTCGAGTTGAAAGCAAAAAATAATTATTATTGATGACCTAGTAAAAAACCACAAGGCTGCAAACTTTTTGATCGGAAGAACAAGAGGTTTACTTTTTTCTAAATGATTTGTATTTTCTAAATAATTTCTAACTAAATGACGGCTACAGAATCGGATTAAAAGCCTTAAATAAAATCTAGCGGAAATGGGAAGTTGGCAGTCCTCCAATCAATAGGCAGTTTCAATTCAACCAGAAATTCATTAAGGAGCTTTACCTGTTGGAAGAATCAAAATGGACAATGACGGCGTCGCTTTAAAAACTCGCTCGCTACACTAAAAAATCTCCTCTGAAATTTTCAAAAGCGAAGCACCCTTTGAGAAGAAAAAACTTTGACTTTGAGAACTGTCTTCGTTTCGGAATTTCGGAAAACGGATCACATCGTGGGCGTTGTGTGATCGTGGATGATAAACTGACACTTGAATCCAAGCTCCAATGACCAACACACAAAGTGGACTTTTGGATTCCTTGTCGCCGAGAATGGTCGCCGAGCCGAGGTTATCACCACCACCAATAGAGAGAACAGAGGGAGCTCACAACAATTGAAACAGCCTGCCTTTTGGCTTTCCTTTGCGAGGGCTTCCCTTGATCTTCCTATTCTTTCATATCACGATCACGACATCACAATTCGAACTAGATCAGGCATCAGGAAAACATGCAAAAAACCCACACTTCTTTCCAACACTTAAAAATAGCACCGGCTTATGTTTAAGGACTGAAGAATTTAGCATGTGGACGGGTGGAAGCAGCGCATAGACGGATTTGGTCGAGTCTATTCTCTTCTAGTGAACTTCGGTTTCATTTTAGAAATATCCGAGGATCCTAACTTCGGGAGTTAGTAGGAGGCTCGGGAAGTTTGTTGAGTCCCGTTTGAACAGATTCCTCCATGTTGCATCATCAGGGATTCCGATCTCGTTCGGGGTTAGGTAACTCTATCTCCATCTTACAGGGCTAACCATATATGTAACACCCTATATGAGTTCGATAGGCAAAATCACTTACGGAAAACTCCCGGCACCACCCTGACTCTAATCGTCCATTCTTCAATTGTTCAAATATCCAGGTTCTCCCTAAATGAAAACGGAACCGACAGAGATTAACATCTTCTAAAAATTCTCTCTTTACAACTGCAATGTCAAATGCGGGTTGACCGGAGCAGGCGCAAATCCTCTTAATTGCTACTTCGTGATCTCTACAAGATTCTCTGTTAAATGCATTCGTTTACACAAAATGTTTATTTCGGGAGGAGCCACATTTTAGCAGGAGATAATGAAAGCAAGAAACACTCTTCTGTGGGCTAAACTTAGACGCAAGAGCAGGAACTAGGAAGTTGACTTTTCGTTGGAATTTCATTCGTATGCACACCTGATTTGAGTTAAAACCACAGATATGGTGGGTTCAGATTGGGGAAGGTATAATACAAATTTGTAAAATGAAATTGGTGTTGTATGAAAATAAATCAAATCAAATCAAATCGTGAATGCAACGATTCGAATACTAGCACAAAACCCTCCTCCAATTTCAATCTCCGGTTACACGCAGGGGTCAACATGTCAACTTCAAATGGCACAAAGGCGGTGCTGATTGAAGCAATATTTTGGTTTAGGCAAATAGGAAGAAATCTTCAGAAAAAAATTATAAGAAGCGCCCAAATAATAAAAACGAAATTGCATTGTATTTTCACTCCTCACGGCAAGGATAAATTGTAAGGTGACGACTGAAGTTCGCCAGTGCATGAAGCAGCGCATGCACCTTTGCACCGCCCAGATGCTTTTAGACGGTTTGAAAAACCTCACACGACCTGAGCCTCAAAAAAAAAGATTTGGTGAAAGTGACGCAACGCACTTTCAGCACTTTCACTTTTGCAAGCCATTTCTAAAATGCCTTCCTCTGCCGGACTGATTATTATACTCCTGTAAATTCGAGAGTATATAAAATACGATCCAAAAGTAATGTTCCAATTCAATTAAAGGATTCAGGGTCAGTTGAGGTCATATTGTCAATTATTTACACATTTGATTGGACCTTAAGGGCCATTTGTTGAGGACTCTTCCGTAACAAAATGGCTATAACTTTTCGCTAGGAATAGAGCGTGCGATGTTGGTGTTGCCAAGTGAGCCACCCCCACTTCCTGGCATATTCCCCAGCCTGATTTGAAATTTGCAAAAGTTGTTTTAGTGGCTGATCAGTGGTAGTAATACCCGGACCAGTTACAAGTGGGAGTCGTTATACAATACTTGGATCTCTCCTACTTTTCTTTGTAGACGCATAAAAATAGGCTCCTGTCTCAAGACAAGATCTTAGAATGGATACTCGTCTAAAAGGAAAAGCCCATGGAATAGCAAAATCTATACTTGCGGAATGTCTAAATTTAAACTACACTCCAAGCTACCCGGTACACGATAGCCTAGCAATGGAAAAAATTAAACGTCATCATCCTCCCTTTTCCCGAATTTGCAAAACAGAAGAAACTCAACGGGTGGTTTGAGCCCCTGATTTCAAGCAACTTTTTAATAATAAACGCTTTGGATTTCTGGTCGCCACAATAATAACACGCTTTTGTTTATTGAACTTTGTAGACATATGTCGCAAATGTTCCAACAGAGCCTGCCTGTTGCATTGTTATGAAGTCATTGTTGTTTTTCTGGTTGCCAAGTACCAGAGCCTGGAGCTTGGTGGGTTCAATCACACCACGCCCATTGTTCAATTCATAGACATTCACGCTATAGCCATCCCGCTTTTGTTTGTTTTTATTAAAGCTCGAATAAGTCTTAGCTTATACTCTTAATTAACCGAAACCCGAGCTTCCTTTGAGTTAAATCTAATTCCAAGAGCTATGAGATTGTGTCTAGAATAGTCAGGCAACGCTATCAGTATACTGGGAGATAATGGTGTTATGTCAACATGAACCACATGTGGATCATCATAAGAAGCGTTGACATTAAGTCACAAACGGCATTGACCGGGTCATGTTGTCAACGTCAATTGCACTGGGGTTCTGGGTCTCGCTGGTACCCTTCGTTGCCTCGTCACCATCAGGTCCATATTTTTAAAATTTTTATTTCTTGTTATTATGAAGTTGCTAGAAAAGTGATGAGTTCGTGTTGGAAAAG
Source organism: Pseudachorutes palmiensis (assembly GCA_009869845.1). Classification (NCBI taxonomy): domain Eukaryota; kingdom Metazoa; phylum Arthropoda; class Collembola; order Poduromorpha; family Neanuridae; genus Pseudachorutes; species Pseudachorutes palmiensis. Next base: position 10,066 of record VNWY01000091.1, on the reverse strand, counting down.
ACGCTACCAGAAAAATTTAAAGATTTTATCAAACTGATTGGCCAGATTCTTTTGGTCTCGTCCTTAATTTTTAAGAATTTGACGAAGACAAAAGATTTATTGCTAGACTTGTAGATTTATGTGTTAGATCCCGTTTGTCCTCCTTTTGCTGCATTTCCTTATCATAATGGAGACCCGATGTTTTCTAAAAGCGTTTCTTTTTTATAACTCTTTTAGATTAAAATGTAAACCAGCAAGCTTGTGTACAAAGAACTTCCGCGTCATGATTTCAGCGAAAGATGCTTAATTTGCATCACGAATTTAGAACAGACGCCAAACCTAAAATGAGCCAATTTTTTATTTTTCAGATCTCCTTGTCTACTTGGGATGCTATTTGAAGGATAATTTGGACGAGAGTCCTGCAACCGGAAACTGGACAACATCGACTCCGCCGCAATCTAATGGCAATGACTCAAGAATCCCTGATTCTGATTTATGGTTTACACCCAGACGTTCCGGTTCATTGACCTTTGACAGTCCTGGCGCATGCGTGCTGAGCTGCCGAGGGAATTGCTTTAGGTTTGTTTTTATATTCTCCGGATGATGGTCCTCGTTGGAATCTATATTTTGTTTAGTTTTGGCAAATCTTATCCCAGACTTGTGGAGATTAGATCAATCGACCTTAAGTGTTAGAGATACAGGGCTAATAGGCAAGCACTGTTGACTATCATTCTCATACCACCGGCTAAACTATTTTTAATTTCATCATCGAATAAGTGTAGACTTGCCCGAACCCCCTATGCGGATTTACTATCCCACCACCGTTGTTGATAAGTTGGGATCACCATGTTGAAGAGAGACGCCTTTGCTTCCAAATTCTTTATGCCTCCGCAAACGGCAAACATACAGGCGCACATTCTTCGCCAAATTACTTATTTCAGCATGCATGTCGTATAACCACACCAAATCCTTTTGTTTGGGCTTCCCTTTCGGTTGTTAGACGAATTATATTTCAGACTGTAAAAGCATTAGGGTAATGCGAGAACCTTCACAATTATCCTAAATACTGTGATGATTAATGACTGCCACATTTTCTTATGGATGCCAAAGATATGCTGGACTGTCATTGTCTCCGGGCTCGGGGCGTCTCCAATGCTCTTGTGGAAGTAGCTACGGAACCTTTGGGATAGGCCAATGTCACCCATGCAAGACAACGGGGAACTCTGATTATGAGCACTGTGGCTCAGACAGGTCATTCAGCATTTATGACACTGGCTTCAAAGGTCATTTCCTCCATAAGATTATTCCTAAAATTCCAAATGGCTTTTCAAATTTTTATTTTCCAATTAGTTCCATCCCCACCGTTGCAAGTAGTTGTTTTGCAAAGGGGAGAAAATACAGTGAGGATCTCATGGACCAAGCCGAATGTAACGAACGGTCCACTTACTGGCTACGCAATATTTGCTAACGGGCTATTCAGTTACTCTCAAGTAAAGCATAGTGTAATCAAAATAAGCGTGAAATGGGATATTAATGAATTTTTCGTTGCAGAACCCACAAGCACTTCATCGCAAGTCGTGGCATGCGAGCGATGAGGATCAAGAACTACTACTAACTGGGCTCTTGCCAGGAACAGAGTACAATGTTTCTGTAGTAGCCATAAATTCAGAAGGAGAAAGTGGACCTTTCACTATAAAAATATGGTCCAAAATAGGAGGTATGCGGTACTTTAAGTAAAATAAAAGGTGAATATTCCCATGTTATTTTTATCAATTTATAGTTCCAGACACTCCAGCCCCGCCTACTGTGATTGAACAAAGCAAAACCACAATGACAATTAAATTCGCAACTGTAGTGAACACAAAGGGACCTGTATCAAAGTATAGGATTGTCATGGTCGACGAGTCAAGACTTTTCCAAACTAGATTTTTCTCCATGCATCGCGTCTCCACTTGGAATGACTCGGTGACAATTCGATACCCAAAATATATCGCAGCACAATTCTTGGCAAATGTAATTCTGAAATTGATCCTCCATCATTAGAGTTCCTTGATGCTATAAAATGTCTATTTTCAGGAGCTTCCGGTGGCAGGATTTGTGATTGGCGATGGGAAGTATTACGACGGTTATTACAACGGACCAATCCCAGAGGGACATTGGCACCCTTGTCTTGCAGTCGTGAGCTCACTGAACAACGTCACTGAGATTTCATATTCGGCTACGTCACATGCGCAGCATGAAGGGGTTGATGGAGATGTCTGGGAAGACTCGAAAGATGAAACGCCATTGAGGAATAGTGATCACCGTGATAAGTCAGGTAGGGTCGATGAATACGTAAGAGTAAGGGTAAGCGTTGCCGCTAAAAGACAGGATATCTTCTGAAGTTTCAGACCGTGTTGAAATTCTTACGGAACGGTCGGCCATTGTAGTGGTGCTCTGGATTTGTATTTCAATCACTGGGATACTTCTAGTCCTCTGCGTGACTATTTATTTGATCCTCAAGTTGGAATTAATGCCGAAACGAAAGCGTCGTCGGCGCCGCCATGGTTCCTTTGCTTCGCCGTTGTCAAACGTTTCCTCAATGGAACGACCTACGGAGCTTACCACATGTTCACCCCACATCTTTCCGGTTTTAAAATCCAATCGATTCAGGCAATTTTTATACCCATTGTTATTGCATATTTCTAGGACAACTTTGGCAGTATTGGAGGATATACCCATGCTGGATTTGTGCATGACGATGAGCTCAAAACCACGGCACTGGATAAATTGAAAAATGTTTGGTACGTTCCCCGGAACTTTATCGCCCTCCCCTCAGAAGATGATGAAGAGACTGTCATGTTGATTGGAAATGGCAAGTATGGCCCAGTGCATTGCTCTTCACTAAAATCCAAGGAAACCGGCACCCCAGTGAAGCTCTACATAATTCCAGGCAGTTTCCTAAAACCAACAGAGAGCAGTAAGGAATCCTTTTGGTTATAATTGTCATTTAAAATGTTTAACCTTATTCTATTGAATAGACAAGAATCCCCCGGAGGCTGAGGAGGTTGAAAAATTCTTTGGAGAATTGGACGAATTAGTTCGAATTGACCCGCATGAAAACGTACTGAAGCTAATTGGCTTCATGGAAGATGGGCCTTCGCTTCTTTTTGTTTTAGACATTGGCGGAATCCCGTTGAAGCAATGGCTCCTGGAGTTTAGAGGAATGGACACGGACCAAAAAATGTCGTACAGGTCTTATGACTTTCTCCTCTGCGCAATGAACATAGCAGAAGCCATGTTTCACCTGGCGTCTTTCAAAATAATTCACGGAGAGCTTGCAGCCAGTAATGTCCTCATCACGAAACTAACAGTCCCAAAAGTGACTGGTTTCGGAATTCTAAAGTATAATGCTCTGAACAAGGTTAGGAAATCCCACCTGCAAATTGAATAAATAATTAGGAATCATTGTAAATTGCCAATTGCAGCAAAGAGATTACACTCGTTGGTTTGCTGCGGAGCGATTCCAGAATCGCTGCGTCAAGCCATGTGACATCTGGTCATTTGCAATCCTTCTCTGGGAACTTGCAACACTGGGTAAAAGAAATTGTCGATTATGAGTCGCTCAATTAATTTCAGTTTTTAGGGGCGACGCCATACTACGAAGTTCGTAGCGAAGATCTCCAGAAAAGAATTGGGCGTGGCCTTCGACCGCCGCAGTTGGAAGTAATTGGAGACTCATTCTACCAAATCCTTCTTTTAGCATGGCAACTTGATCGGGAAGAACGTCCCGATTTTGGGACCCTTAGTTGTTCAATTCACGAGCTTCTTCCGCATAGTACAGTAAGAGTTCTAGGAAAACGTTATACAAATTATAACAAAAACTAATTTCCAGGAATCTCTCTTCATGTCTTCCTCGTTCAACTATCCTCCATACATTCCGGAATACGAGCACATCAACTGACCAAGAGACTATGGAGTACGTACGTTCCTTTGAAAACTAGCACAGTAGTCAAAATCACTCGTTAGTAAAACTTAGACATTTTGGTTCCATTCGCACAATATGTACCAAACCTAAAAAAAAAATATCAAAGTAAATGAACAATTTTTACACAAATATTAATTGTTCAAAGGGAACCGAAATGGCTAATTTTTATCAACGAGTGATTTCTACCACTGCGGTAGTTTTCAATGGAACGTCCCAACGATCCTCAACACGTAACTACTGCCACTTCTGAGCCATGGACATTATTTATCCTCATAACCGGTTTGAAAACATGCGGAAATTACAGTTCCCTCAATACAACTTACAAACTAGGATAATTAATATAATGTATAATAATATATGTTTCTGAAAGGAATAAATTACATAACTGTATGGGTGCTGCGCTCCAATCAGATTTGGGAAGGACTTGTGATGGACATTTCCAAAAATAAACTGCGCTTAGTCTATAATTTTTAATTACTCGCGTTTGATGATAGTTTTTCATTAGACAGTTTTTTTAAATCTGTACTCATTCAAGTTTTGGTGGGGCTGCTCGCTTGAGCTCGAGGTGGCTGGGGACGACGCTTCCGTACTATCACTATCATGGGGAATGGAGTTCTTAACATTATTTTTGGTTAATGACATAGGGATCTTGGCACACCCTACGGCATTCACAGTATTAATCCTTATAACTTCGAGTGTCGGTTTGACCCCTTCGTCATCTGATGACCCTGTTTCTTCTTCACTCTCGGACTCGTTTACTTCTCCCGCAGACTCAGAGGAATCGGAATAGGATGAAGAAGCATCGCTATTATCGCTTTCTTCCATTTCAGCTTTCTTCCGGGCAGTTCCGTCCACTGTGTTTTCATCCTCTGAGTCTGAATCTGAATGAACACCGTCCCCGCCTGATCGATATGTTGTAAAGCTTGCGCCCTCTGTCACTGGAGGAGTGGCATTGACTTTTCTACAGTTGTTGTTGCAAGCGTTGGTGTTGCTACACTTGCAAGCGGGCACTTCCAAAGTAGTTGGGTTAGGACGAAATGGGAGGTGAAACCCTGTACTCGAGTCGTAGCCTATGCTGTCAAAGACTTTCTTGGCTTTCCGGAAAATACTTGTTCCAACCGATCGGATCCTTATGGCAGTTTTATAGTAAATGGTGTCCTTATCGTTGTAAAGGAGGCAGTTACTGATCATCAGATTGAAGTCTTGCTCCACGTCCTTAACGGAATTATACTCCATCCGGTTCGCTTTGGCTGTCATCGTGGAGAAATCCATAGGCTGCTTTATCTTTGTCAAGTAGTCTGTAACTTCCTCAGTATCAACAGGCTCAGTGAATATTTCCTTGGTGTCACGAGTAATTAATTCACTTATGATACTCAAGAAAAATGCCTTCATGGGGTTTAACTCCATTTCTGCCACGCGCACTTTCCTGCATTGGTAATAAATTACTTTGAGTAAGGCATGCTACTTTACATATATATTTCATACTTACGCATAAATTAGATCCCTTTTATGCTTTTCACGCTTCCGTATCATTTCACAGAGTAGTCTTGCCCGCTCCAGATCTTGGCGGAGACGTATCCAAGACTTGTAATGGTTCATTTGCTCTTGGTGCTAAAAGAGAGACAGAATCAAAATTAAAGTTTAGCATTGAGGTGAATATGTTGAAACTTAATCTTACAGACGTTCCAGACACTCAAAGGAAAACATAATATCACAAACACGCACCGATACTTTATCCACTATACAGAAGTTGAATATACAACATACTTCAATATTAGTTTTCGGTTTGATATCGATTGGCTGGGAATTTGGTATTGATGATGCCATTTGTAATCTGCGCAAGAGCGGAACCCCATTCCTCAATTGCCTGAAAATCATGAAAGAATTTATAGAAAAGTTGGTTCAAGATGGTTCAAAAAGTACCGTTTTAGTTTCCAAAAAGACATTAATCGATTCATGAAAGCTGACTTTCCCGTAAAGTTGACGCAATCGGAAATGGCTGCAATTCGGTTCTTCGGAATTGTGGGTATTAATACGGCTGAAATGGCATCCCGTTTCTCCGCTAGAATCTTCCTCGTTTGCTTCATCTTTTTCCTCGGCGAGGCCGAATCACTGCCTTCCTTTAGTTGCTAAATAGAATTGCTTTTATAAAATAAATCCAAATATTCACAAAAATTACAAAATGGCATACCTTTTCCAGAAGCAATTCAGGTGGTGCATGATTGTTGCAATAGGCAGTCTTCTTAATGATCACAGAAGTAAGGTGCATTTCCCGAACTGTTTCCATTTTCATGACAAGATTCGCTTGTTGTGCGCAGGTCACGTGGAATGCTATTTGTTATTGTCATAATTAGCAAAATATTTCGTTGTTCTCGAATGTCAAATCACTAACCAGTGTAGCAGCTAGATTTGTAACACTGAATGCACGCACCAATCCCTTTCTGTTTGCATATAAAGCAAGTCAGCCGCCACCTTGCTGGAGGAATGTTGCAAATACTTTCGATAGGTTCTAGGAACACCTGAAAAAATAAACACACCGAGTTGACTCTAAACTAATTCATAATAAAATAAAGTAATTTTCACCGTATTGGCGAAGCAAACTTCTGGTATCCAAATGGCACAGGCGACATGAGCCCAACGACCATCATCCGTCCCTTTCATAGCACCGCCTTTATTCGGACATAGAATGCATTCCACCGCCCTGGAAGGAGAATGAAGACATTTTCGACATAGCCACTGTCCTTCAGGGATGTAAGGAACACCGTAGCAGTCTTGGTGGACTGCTAAGTTGCACATGTCACAGAAGAGAATGGCATTGCTGTTTTGACACTCTCCATCCATGCAAATGCAACAGACGGCATCATCGTCAATTGGCGGGCCATGATCCATGCCTGTACTCTGCATCTGTACAAAAAAATGTTTTAAAAGTAAAGCATCGTAATAATAACATGCGTTGACATTCCATTGTGAAATGTTAAACTCACTTGGAAATAAGACTCCTTTTCTAATTTGTCCATCATTAGTTCCATATCACGCCTTTGGACCCCTACTAAACCTTTCTTCTTCCGTTTGGAATTTATCAGTTCTAACCATTGGACATCTTCTTCTTCCAGATCATACTCGACCTCATCCGATAATTCCTCTTGAGATGCTTCCACGTACCGAATGTAAGCATTTGGCCTATCAAATACTTCCAACTCTCCCACTCCCGGGAGGATTTTGACATCGGGTTCCGGCAGCGGGAGACAAGATGACTGACTGTTTTCATCATTGTCTTTATCGGGCGTGTTCAAAGTTAAATGCGGCTGGACTTTCCCATTTCTTTTCCCTTTCACTTTCACTTTATCACCTTTAACTTTAGTCTTTCTGCTATTTGGCGAATTGACTTCAGGTAGCTCGTTGAATGAGTTGACCAAAGGAGTGAGCAAATGCTCTGCATAGCAACAGGAACCCTTCTACAAAACCAAGAAGAACAATGTAAAACTCCCATTTACTATATTACAACTTATCAACAACCCTCACTTCAATAATCGGAAGGTGTTCAGTCACGCCAAGGCGTTCCGACGTCCCTTCAATGTCAAATTCAACAATTCTGGCTGCAATTGGCGGAACAATGAGCTGGGTACTTGGCTCCTCTTGAGCATTTTTGAGTAATCGAAACTTTGTATTTGATTTCTTGTGTGCCCCTTTGAACCATTTGAGTCCTTTGTCATTCTTGGTGGGTGCCTTTCGCTTATCTAATGAGCAAATGAACAAATGTATTTTTATTAATATCTGCTTAACATTGCTTCAAATATTTTCAATTTTACATGTAGTGGCCGGGAGATGTTTAACGGGTGTTGATATTGCTTGTGCTAGGGGTAAGACGCTCGACATTTCCAAAGGCTTCTTCGTCCTTGATGATCCTGGAAATAATCAAAACAACCAAAATTAAAAACAATACCAGTACAGTACCAATTGATATATGGTGAGAGGTGTATGAGCTCTAGAAGATCCTGACAAAGGATATGACCTCTGGTTAAAATTGTCGGAGCGACATGGATCATGGACATGCCGGTATCCGTGTTCTTTACAAATCCATACTTTAACACTAAATGCCGTTACATGGATCAGGAGCTTGGATTTAGAAGAAACAGCTGTTCAATTATCTTACCCCTGAACACGAGTACTTACCCAGGTTGCAATGGGTCGTCAACCTTGTCATTTGACGACAGAAAATGGTATTTATTTTGCTAATTCAACGTCAAACAGCCGCTGGTCTCTGGTCTTAATTGTCACACAATTGTTCTCATTAGAGGCAGTGTAAGTTATGGGCCGAGTAGATGACTTGGTTTGAGCTGACACTGACCTTGACCTCTTCAAGGACCACTGCACTCTGTGTTAATTGATAGCACTATTAATTAATAAATTCATTTCCAGTCTTCTCAACTGAATTAAAATATTTCCGAAGAAGGGAGGGAAAATGCCTCCATTCCATTGGGTTGTTCGGAAGAATCGAAAAAACAATTTCCTCTCCATCGGCTTCTCTATGTTACAGCCTACAACGGAAAAGGAACGATCTGTCATTCACTCGGTTACAAATGACCCTGGTGACCTCGGGTGGTCAATCAACTCTGCATTATACCATTCCATACCTCCATACTTACTAGAATATCCTCTACATTCCCTTCTGATTTGACTTCAAAGGCAGTGATTTTATAATGAGGTGGCGACGTCAACAGCTCCACTGACAGGAGGAAGGAGGAGGAAAATGGTGGTAGTCGTGCTGTTTCTCGTGCGCTGTTTTTTCCTTCATATCCATCCACTTTTGCAAAATTCGTGGTGAAAGTGGACTCAGACATGGTCCAAATATGTCAACAATGTATCCCTTGGTCATAAGGTCATGAAAGCTCATTTACTTACAGGATTGTCTATAATTACAGCACACTTGGGACAATAATATTATTTTATATAGATACAAATGACTTATAAACTTACTTAATTTCTGATTCAGTCCAGGAGCAGCCGGCATAAGTAAATATTTAGTAGAAAGTAATTAAGTTTTCACACACAAGTATGTTGACAATTAAGGCCAATTCCTATCAGTCTACACATCACAATATAATGAGAGAGTGAGCGTGAATTAAGATTGAATAAATGCATTGGTTTCTGTAATTAGTCTCGTCTTGCTTTCAATTTCTTCTGAATCTGAGTCCTTGAAGGCTTTTCTGATTTCTTGGAAGAGGGCCATGGAGAAGAAGGGGAAACTTCAGTCTGTCCAGTGGTTGACGGTGGGGAGGTCACATTCACATCTGCCTCATTCGCCTGTCCAATTAACTCCCGGATTAACTTGAATCGTGATAAGAAGCATTTCCAGACAATGTACCAACCTGCGGAATATTAAGAAGAGAAAGTGAATATTTAGATTAAGAAAATATTTGATATGATGTGATTACCAATAAAGACAAAGGTGAGGACACAGAGGATGCTGACGATAATAGATGCAATTGTGATGACTATTTCGTTCATCCTAATGTAACCTAATGACCTGGGCCAACTAAATTCTAATTAACTAATTAAATTAACTTTAACAAAAAAAGTGCGATTATTTGGAAATGTGAAAAGGTTAGCAAAAGTAGTGCAGTAGTAGTAGTGGATTGGAATTTAGATGGTGGCGGGAACATGGCACTTCCACTGATGGGCAAAAACAGTTTCTTTCGCTAATTTGGAAATTAATAGACAAAATTAGGTAATTAAATGTTAATTATGGTAATTAATTAAGTTAATTAACACCTTTATAATCTTTGGTTTGGACAACAAACACCCTAATGGAATGTGGGAGCGGGTATACTCATTATTATGGAAATTAGGTATGGACATTCGCGCCGCACGCAAGAAGTTTTTCCCCGTTTTTCGGTGAGTTGACCCCCGACAGTCTGAGGACGATCTTGATTTTTTAGGACTAACAGTCCTAATAAACCGTGGTAACCCGGGTATAACAAAGTAGCGGAGTTTAGTGGAGTTTTAGACGTTAAAATATATTATAGTAGTTTCGGAGTAATGTGCAGGTCAATATGAGGTCATTCAGTCAATTTTATAAAAGAATTGCAGAAAAATAGTTGACAAAAAAGTATTGACTGA